>JAVSBV010057657.1:0-10689 GCA_033117975.1 Parotocinclus spilosoma
CCCCGTAGCATTAACGATGACCCAGCCCCGAACAGCACCAAGAACCACACCTTTATAGGACGTGAGGCAGCTGTTCGGGATCTGCTCATAATGAGGCAGCGGATAAAGCGTCATCCCCACAAGCTCCGGGAGCGGGTAGGACCCTAACACACACCAGCACAAAAGACTTTGAATCAGACTTCAGGAAATACAATGGCCTGGTCAGCTTTATGGCCTCAGGGGCTGGATAGTTTGGAGTTATAAGGGTAACAATAAATACTGAATAGTAGATCTGTTAATGAAAAAAAGCTGGAAATGGCATGATCAATGTCTGATCAGCAGCTACAACTAGGCTTACTGCTGCTAAAAAAGGTTGTTTTTTTTTTTTTGGTGGAGTTCATTATTTTTATAGCTTACACAAATAAAGTTTTGAAGTGCATTATTTTTTATGTCCAGTGCGTTACAGTCCAATAAGACAAGAAAGTGTCTTATAAGGGATCACAGAGATATGCACAAACATCAAAGGAACTCATGGATGGCACTTCAATTAATGGCTTATTTTCTTTTCTCCTGTGATGGCATGGTCTTGCTGCATTAGTGTAAACAGTGTCAGCTGTTCAGAAAACTCAGTCATTTTACTTGTCATTAAAAAAAATTGCTCATTAACTTTGCAGTCCATCTTCAGGTTCTTTAATACAGTATTAATAAAAGACTAAAACCATATCCAAAATATATGCACTGTGTAATCAGAGTTTGTTCCCCGTTTGCTGCTCCAACAACCATCACTTATTAAAATCTTTCTTTCCATTACATTTTGTAACATGCCATTGAAATTAGGCTGATGATGAACAATAAGCCCTGACTTGCAGTTCATCTCAATAGTGCCTGACTTAGTTTTTGACATACGTTCATTGTACAGCGATTTTTGTTGAAATATGCTCAACTTTCTTAGTGCTATTGAAATCTATATCACTGAAGCAAGAACTATTTTTGACAGCTCTGCTTGATCTGTGATTCCTTTCTAACTGTGTTATAATAAAGCTTGTTTTATGTTTTATGATAGTGGCACACCCACACTCCACTTCCATACATCACCTGCCACATCATCCTTCATGTCACTTTCCCAGGCTTCCTTGATTTGGCTCAGGTATGTCTTATGTCTTTTTTTTTTGTTTGGACTAATTAAACAACACACTCATGGATTTCTTTGTAAAAGCAGTGACTTTGTCTGCACTGCACCCCCTGCTCATCTCCCTGCTCACCTGCCACACTCTTGTCTAGACCAAGGTGGTATAGAACTGTCAATGTGAGGAAATACAATGAGCAAGTAACCAATTGTAAACACTTAAAGCTTTTTGTGTGTTTTTTGATAATTCCCGGGTTAGCCAGGGCAGCAGCAAGCTCCTACTGCACCTTACAGTTCATGGCAGAATATGTTGCGCAGTTTGAAAGATCAGATGGGATGGCAGCTGTCATCTGGCATGTTCTGGTGTTGGGTGTAAACGTAATGTGATGTGTAATGGGTGTACCATTGATGGCCTCTGGCTGGACCAGCATCTTTCCTTACATTGTTGCCCACTCCTACCCAGCTATGCAGGCAGCCCGTTTCCAATCCCTATACCTCATTCACCTCCTGAGAAGACTTCCATGTAAGTCAATACCAAGCAGGCCCAGGAGTATGTTTAGGGCCAGTGCTTCTGCCTCACCTCTGGTGATCATCTGATCTCCACCTGCCCAGCGTGAATTAGTGTCAGATCAGTTCATCCCACCATGCACCATGAGTCTATCACATGCTTACCCAATCACCGTTTCTTAGCCTTCTTTAATGCTACCTATGTTGCTTATTGTACTATCCCTGTTTCAGCCCTGATTGACTTTGGCACCAAATTCACCAAACTCAACACAGACCTGGTTAAACATGATGATTTGCCATATAACTACAACCATCACTGCTTGGTATGGCAGCAGTAAACAGATGTCCAGTTGGTTTCTGCACAGTCATATAGCAGATTCAATCAATGGGTGTCTTCATCAGTGGTGTTCACAATGGTATCTCTAAATTGGCATAAAATTAAGTGTATATATGTTACCCCATAGGAGGTACATATATGTATATATTTAACTGAAATGGCCACTGATGCAGATAACAACGTTAAATAAACCAAATAAACAAACAAACAAAATCTGACTTAATTGTGTACCACAATGCTAGACACCACTTTTACATTCACAGTTAAACAAAGATTTTTCCATGCACTGTGGGTGGAACTGTGCCCCATTGTTATAAAATGTTTCTAATTTCACAAACAAGATATTAAGGGAGGTTTGTCATTGATGTATAAAAAATGGAATTTCATGCTTTTCATGTTTCTAATTCTTCTCCACCACTGCTCTAAATATTTCTCTGTTATTATTTTCACCTGTTGAATATATATTGCCATATACATTCCACCTCTACCAAGCTACCACTGTTTGGTCCTTGAACAAGGCCCTTAACCCACAGTTTCTTGTATTGTTACAGTTGTAATTGCTAAGATTGTATCATATGTAAAATACTCTGAATAAGAGCAACTGCTAAATGTGTAGATGTAGATGTACCTACAACCCCAATTCCAATGAAGTTGGGACGTTGTGTAAAACATAAATAAAAACAGAATACAAATATTTGCAAATGCTTTCCAACCTTTATTCAATTTAATATACTACAAAGACATATTATATATTGTTCAAATTGACTAATTTTATTGTTTTTTGCAAATATACACTCATTTTAAATTTGATGCCTGCAATACATTCCAAAAAAGTTTGGACAGGGCAACTAAAGACTGGAAAAGTTGAAGAATGTTCAAAAAACACCGGTCAAAACATTCCATAGGTGAAAAGGTTAATAGGAAACATGTGAGTGTCATGCTTGACTATAAAGGAAGACTTCATCATCCATCCATAAAATCATCAAAAGATTCAGAGAATCTGGATAAATCTTTGCAAGGAAGAACCAAGATTAAATGTCCGTGACCTTCGATCCCTCAGGCAGCACTTCATTAAAAGCTGACATCATTCTGTAAATGGATATCACCACATGGGCTCAGGAACACTTCAGAAAACCATTGTGAGTGAACACAGGTTATCGCTCCATCCACAAGTGCAAGTTGCAACTCTATCATGCAAAGCAAAAGCCTTATATCAACAACACCCCAAAACACCAATGGCTTTTCTGGGCTTAAGCCCACCTGAAATGACGCAAAGTTGAAAAGCATCCTGTGGTCTGACGAGTCCACATTTCAAATTGTTTTTAGAAATTATGTCCTCCAGGCTAAAAAAGAAAAGGACTGTGTTACGATAGGGCGTCCCGGAGATTCCCAGGATCCCTACTAAGATTTTAAGATTTGGAGCCCATAATGCAGCATCCATAGACAGACAACGAGTGACAGTAACAAAAGGACATTTATTAAAACACACATATCAGGCATTTAAATAAAGTTAGAAATAAGTCCACACACGAGTCCGGTAGGGGCTTTAAACCCAGAGTCTAGAGTCCCGTGGTGGGGCCGTAGGACCCACATCTGAACAGGTTCAGCGGTCTGCGAACTGCCTGGGGCTGAACGTCCACTGTAGACTGAAGAGTCCTGATACAGGGGGACAGGGTCCCAGGGGTCTGCAAACGGGCTGGAGCAACAAAGGTCCAATGTCTGACAATGGGGGGGGTTGCGGTACCCAAAAAAGGAAAAGAAAATGAAAACTAAAAGCAGCCTGAAATAAAAGAAAATAAGAGGACAAAAGGACGGCTTGCAGAGCCGGGGATCTAACTCATCAAGTGGTGACCTTTTGAGGTGGATGCATTGACTATACAGTGGTATGAGTGAGTAAGGCAAACTCACTGCAAATGTATCACATCTAGCTTCTAAAATGTTGGGTATAGATGGCTCCTGTTTGTGGTATTAGAAAGAGATTTGTAGGAATCATAGTTGCCAAGCCCATTCCAATCAAACTTGAAGAATATCTCTGTCACACCTACTCTCTGCTCGGCGGGACCACACCCGCGTACACTCATGTTCGCCGTCACCAGCTTACTAATCACGTTCACCTGCAGCTCGTCTCACCTCCTAATCACATACCCTATTTATACACTCCGTCCTCACTCACACACCGCTAAGTCTCTTGGTCACCCGGAGTTCTAAGCTTTCATTGTATAATCTGTATATCGCATTTGCTTACTGTTGCCGACCATTTTCCGTCTCTCGTTTTTTGGCTTTTGCCTAACCCTTATCGGATCCTGTTTGCTGAGCTTACTGGTTTTGACTCTGGACTGTCTTGTGTTTTGGATATTGCCGACGGCCATGATGGCCAAAGATTTAGGGGGCTGCCCTTTACGGCCAGATATGGGGGTTATTTGACCCGCGGGTCCAGGGTACAGCCCCTTCCAGCCTCGCATCAACAGGAACACTAAAAACATAACGCAGGACAAATAGGTTATAATGTAATGAGCCGGCGAACACAGACGTATTCGATCGGCTCTTATGACAAAACGAATGAACTAAAATTGAAAGACAGGTGCATAACAAAAGATACAAACCAACAGATCGCCGCGGTAAATCAAAACAAAAGTCGTGAATGGCGCGGGGAGAAAACAAAAACACAATGCTAAGAGATCGGGGTAAAATAACGCACCACGGCTAACAACGCAAACGGGCTCGCAGCGTGAACCCTAACAGACTGTCTATTGTTATTAGCCGTTATCAGCACAAAGTTCAAAAGCCAGCATCTCTGATGGTATGGGGGTATGTTAGTGCCCATGGCATGGGTAACTTGCACATCTGTAAAGGCACCATTAATACTTAAAGGGACATACAGGTTTAGGAATAACATATGCTGCCATCCAAGCAACGTCTTTTTCAGGGACATTCCTGCTTATTTCAGCAATACAATGGCAGGTCACATTCTACACATGTTACAACAGCATGGCTTCGTAGTAAAAAAGTGCAGGTACTAGACTGGCCTGTCTGCAGTCCAGACCTGTCTCCCATTGAAGATGTCTGGCACATTATGAAGTGCCAAATACAACAACAAAGACCCCAGACTGTTGAGCAACTGAAGTTGTATATCAAGCAAGAATGGGAAAGAATTCCACCTACAAAGCTTCAACAATTAGTGTCCTCCGTTTCCAAATGCTTATTGAGGGTTATTACAGGGAAAGGTGATGCAGGCATCAAATTCAAAATTAGTGCAAATTTACAAAAAAAACAATAGAGTTTATCTATTTGAACAGTCTTTGTAGTGTATTTAATTGAATTTGGGTTGAAAATGATTTGCAAATCATCGTATTTTGTTTTTATTTATGTTTTACACAACCCCACTTCATTGGAATAGGGGTTAAATCTGCTATATCTCTGTCTGTGTCAATTTTCTGTGATTTCTTGTCTGTCTAAATATTCTTCCAAAGGCATACATCATTCTGTTTTGGGCAAGCATGTGTCAGAATAATATAGCATTTGTGGATTGTTAAGTGTTGTTATAGACAAGTGAAAGTTTAATTATAAACAGTAAGATAGCGGTCTTCTGTTGTCTGGTCAGTGATGTGATCCTGTTTAGACTTGTACTATAAATGAATACCTGCAAGGATGCAGACATAAATACAGCACAAAATTACTCATCAAGTGGTGACCTTTTGAGGTGGATGCATTGACTATACAGTGGTATGAGTGAGTAAGGCGAACTCACTGCAAATGTATCACATCTAGCTTCTAAAATGTTGGGTATAGATGGCCCCTGTTTGTGGTATTAGAAAAAGATTAGTAGGAATCATAGTTGCCAAGCTAATTCCAATCAAACTTGAAGAACATCTCTGTCACACCTACTCTCTGCTCGGCGGACCATGTTCGCCGTCACCAGCTTACTAATCATGTTCACCTGCAGCTCATCTCTCCTCCTAATTACATACCCTATTTATACACTCCGTCCTCACTCACACACCGCTAAGTCTCTTGGTCACCCGGAGTTCTACGCGTTTCATTGTATATCGCATTTACTTACTGTTGCCGACCATTTTCCATCTCTCGTTTTTTCGCTTTTGCCTAACCCTTATCGGATCCTGTTTGCTGAGCTTACTGGTTTTGACTCTGGACTGTCTTGTGTTTTGGATATTGCCTGTCGATTCGGATTAAAGCCTGTTTACCGCAAGTCTGCGTTTGCCTCTGCCGTTTCTCTACGTCCTCGCTGACAATCTCTCTTCATGAAAAGAGAAAAGGTCACTAAGTTGCGCTCTATCTTTCCTGCCGTGATCTTCCCAATCTCATAAAGCACCACACTGAAATGCTTCCAACCATATCGATTAGATACATCACAAAAAGTGGTTCAGTAAGAACTTGCCAAATGGGAGTCACAGAATAATCCCAAAGAGTCTGTAATATTCTTGACAGTCTGACTCTAATCCTTGATATGAAATGCTCTTATTTTAGCACATTCCCAGATTTAGTTGAATATGATTCATTCTCACATAACCTTCACACCTGTCACATTTCCTTGTAAAAAAAAAAAAGTAGGTAAGATAACTACTGCTACCAGTTCACTGACTGATGCCAGAACCAGATATGGGAAAGTTGACAGAGCAGGACCAAGGGCATTTGAGGCAATGAAACAACACTCTTTGGAAGCCCTACTGAATCTACTGAATAATTCTTCTTTATGTGTTGGACAAATAAACTAAATAACAGGTCTGTGACCATTTTGTCCAGATGGTGATGCTGTACATCAATTGCAGACTGCTAAGTTATAACCCCACTGAGATACAATGTCTTCATCCTTATAATCTTGAACTAACCATTTATGTCTAAAGTCACAAAGCGAAGTGTGTAACCAAAAAGTCAGAAAAGTGTGTCATAAAATGTGTACAGAAAGATTTGTTTTTAAGTGAGCATTGTACATATGGTATACAGACCTATTTCTGCAAGGATTATATTATATTATATTATATTATATTATATTATATTATATTATATTATATTATATTATATTATATTATATTATATTACATTAAACATGTTAAAAGTTTCACTGTACAATGGAACATGACTAATTGGAGCTGACAAAATAGTCCTTTTCTTTTACACTGTTCCTGCTTTAGTCACTCACCTTGAGATGTTGTTGTTCTCACATTAATTCGTTTACTTTCCTATCCACTTAATCCTGGACAGGGTCGTGGGAGAGCCGGTGGCTAGCCAACAGCATGGGGCACAAGGTAGGAACAACCTTAGACAAGGCATCAGTGGAAAGACACAACAAACTCTGCAAACAGTGTGTTGTGCTCTTAGTAGACATTAACTCAGAAAAGTATCTAAAACAAATAAGCAATAAATAAAGAACAAAATCAAGTAAATATTTAATAGAGATAATTTAGTTTTAATACAACAAAAGACTGAACCTGATTTGTTTCCCTAGAAAAGAAGGGTCGAATTCTTCTGATGTTGTGGAGGAAACCTGTATATGAGCACAGCTTGTTATCAAATATAACTGATTTATAACTGTTTCCTACTGTACATTCTTAGAGGGTGTGATCGAGGAGCTTACCTAGGACATGACAAGATCTTCACAAAGGGAGGGATGTAAAGTAACTGACTTAATGTAAGTATGACTTACACTAGGGATGGACATGAGTACTAAAGTCCTACTTTATGCCCATACCATACCATACCATACCATACCATACCATACCATACCATACCATACCATACCATTAATACCATACATTCTGTCTAATTTTGATACAATGTCAACAGTATGTTGGATATATTACTCATTGGCTTGTATTATTACATTTGACATTTCAATTTTTTTGCATTTTTTACCAAATTTTTACAACCCTTTTCAAATGTACAAGGTTAACTGAGTTCATTTGAATTTGGTTGGTATAGACTCCTGAATAATAACAAGCAAACTATTTGTGACGGACAATTCATTTGCTTTGTCCATGGTGGTGAACAATTGATTTGCTATAGATGCAATATCAAACTATACGTAAACATCTTCACAGTCATTAGTGTCATGTGACATTTATCACATTTGAAATGGATACCTTAAATGGGTATATAATGGTTGGGAATATATTGTATTGTTTTTTCTTCGTAATTTACTATAACTGTGGCGAGTCCATACTGACCACTAACATTTCTCAATGAGAAATGAGAAATAAGTTACAGTGGCATACTCCTCCTGGATTGTTGCCTAGGGTGACACTCTGGTATGGTGCCACCATCTGACAAAATAAAAAATGAATTTCTCAGCTATACCGCTGATATACAGTTAGTCTGTCCTGATATTATACTGTGAAGAGATTTAGTTTGAATAGAAATAAAGTGAATAGAAATGTAACCTGAATATAAGTATATAAGTATACATTTTAAAATGCAGTTTAAAAGTCTAATAATATGTTATAAAGGTACATGCTTGCTATCATTTTGAAACAGCTTGTGAGACTAGTAAAGAAGAAAGTTTTATAACTTTTAAGATTGTTGAATGCTGTACAAAAATCAATGAACTAAAGATGTAATAAATTACTTCCAGCACATTTGACATTTTTGGAGTGCTAATTGAAGGTCAGTCATATGAAACATAGCATCTTGTATGCTGTAAATGAAAAGACATTAACAATGCAGCTGGTATTTCTGAGAAACAATCAATGGTCTTTGTACTGACTGACATTTCTGAATCAAGATGGCTGATTCTGGTACTTTCAGAAGGCTAGCATACTGTGTATTATCCTGGCAAGCAATTCAAATGCATTCATATGACCAAGCAAAAGAGGATTGTGTGGTCATTGTGCCAACTATCTACTTTCAAGTAGGTTAAGGTTATTTATTAGGTTTTGTTGATCCAGTAAACTGGAGAGAAACAGGTGTATAGAGTCACTACAAACAAAGGGTAGAGGAAAAAAACTATTCATATTTTCTCAAAGCAGCCAAGCATGAAATTAATTGGCCAGTCTAATCAGCTAATAAAAAACAAAGTTAGTACTAAGAGAGACAATGGGCTGCATGGCTGCAAAACATGACTGCATTTAAATCTGCTTTCCATTGCTGTTCCCTTCACCCATTTCTCTCTTTTAGTAAACTGGGTGGATGATAAGTCATGTTTCATGTTTCTGAATGCTGAAACATCTTGCCTTCTGGTTTTTAAACATGTCAGAAGCCTGCACATCAAAGGTTTGGTAATGTAGTAGAATAATTAATGAACAACTGATAAAAGGAGCATGATGACTAATGCTGACTAGTAATCAATGTCTTAATACCTTTGATTACAAATTTAAAACACCAAATCAGAAGGCATTATGGAAAATGCAAATAAAACATAAATGTGGTGTTTATTTCATTTACTTTGGCTTTTATTTTACAGCAGACAGTATGAGCCCACGATATTGCATGTTCATTTTCTGGTCAGCTTAATATCAGTTTTTAATAAACATTCATAATTGCAATTCATGCCTCCAACACATTCAAAACAAAAGTTGTGGCAGGGGAATTTAGGGCTAGAAGTTAGGTATAAAAAACTATGTAATGATGAATATCTACAACCCCAAAGATGGGACAGCATGGAAAATGCAAATTTGAAAATGCAGTGTTTCTTACATTACTTTGACATTTAATTGTCTGGTCAACTTAATTTCATTTCAAGGCTGTAACATATTCGGAAAAAAAGTTGGTAAGGGGGCCAGTTCTGTAATGACGTGAAAAACAGGTAATTATCATTTGGTATTCATATTTGGTAAAAAAAATTGTATTCACAAAAGGTTGAGTCTTTGAGGACTAAGGTTTGTCAAGGATGTTTAACGAATGCATGAGGAAATTAATGGAATCTTTAAAACTAATGTACCTCAAATAAATATTGGAAGGGATGACATATTTGTCTGTCTACAGTACATAACGATACAATACTGTATCTTTAAATGATTCCAGGAGTCTTGAGGAATTTCAGTGCATAAAGGGCAAAGGCGGAGCCCAAACTGAAGACGTGTGACCTTCAGTCCTTTAGATGGCACTGCATAAACAAGCCCTTCATCAACAGCTGTTAGAACCAGAGGGCTGGGAATTTGTTTACACACCTTTAACAAGCAAAAATGCTACTTAAAACATTACTTTAACAAGACAAGCCTTATCCTAGTCATGTATTGAAGCCCAGGTTCTCAGGGCTTGTATGCACCTGGAATTGACATTGTTTCACAGTTTCTTATAACTTTGCTATTGGTCATTGTAAATGCACTGCTTGGAAATATCTGAAGGACACAGTTTAAATTATAACAGTTTTCAGCTCCAGTGTTATGGAAAAAATAAAGATCTACTTCTAACAACTTCTTGCTTCCTATGTTTGATTGCATAGCATGCTTGATGAGTAAATGGCTACCTATGTTACTTACTGCACACTTTGGCAATAAACAAAATGGGATTGCCCCAGACGGTGCAGCTCTTAGCGGGCACTTAAACAAACTAGTATAACAATAAATGGGTGTTTTGTCCAGCGTGTAAATACACACACTAGGAAGTGTGTAGGAAGCAATAGCAGGTATATATTCAATCCAGGTAAACAGAGCAAAATAGGCAGAAAACCTCGTAACCGAAAACAGTGGGTAATATAAGTTGAACAACACCAAAGCGGATTCCAAAAAAGTTGGGACACTAAACAAATTGTGAATAAAAACTGAATGCAATGATGTGGAGATGGCAA
>JAVSBV010057667.1:0-10689 GCA_033117975.1 Parotocinclus spilosoma
TAATCGGACCAGCCGGTTATTAGGACCAAAACGATTGCGTCCCGATGTGGTCCCATTAACCGGAATCGACTGTATTATGTTGAGAAAATGCTGGAGAATTCCTGAAGAGCTCTGAGCTTATAGTTCACAGTATTCACCCACTGGATGGTCAGTTAATAAAACTGGAGACAGTAGGATCTGGACGTGTTGTGTAGATGCAGTCTGTAAACAATTAGATTAGTTTAGTTAATGCCTAACAGTAAAATCAGGAGGAGATTCTTTCCTCATGAGGTAGAGTTAGACATGCCTTGTTTGCTAGCATAAGAGCTCAGCTATTCAGCCTGTGTGTGTGTGTGTGTGTGTGTGTGTCTGTTGAGCTTCAGGTCATGTGAAGTTGAACTGGCCTCTCTTAGTGCATACATACTAAATACAAGGTGAGACATTTGAATAATCTGTGAAAGGTCCTTGGCTAGCACATACATGCAACCATTCACAGACACACCTACACACCAAATGTAATACCACTAAAAGCCTCTTACTCATTACAGCAACAGTCTCTCGTGTATATGTCAGTGATTTGTGAGTGTGAGCGCTTTCTTGTATAACGCTGCTAAAATGCAGGTCTCAAAGCTCTGACTCATCATTTCACCTCCTCCTGTCCAGGAGCCTGTTCTGTAGCAATGGTATACCTCAGATAAAAAACGGAAACGCCAAAATGACACTAATGCACTATTAAATAAATCATAGTGCATACTCGCTTGTGGAATCGCACACAAGGGGGTGATTTCGTGAGGAATTTAGGCTGTTACTATCTAGAAGACAGAATGACGTGAAGGATGACACATCGTGCTGTTCTGCTTTGTGGGTGCAGGTTGGGAAGAGGACGTGGCTCTGTACATTTGATCCAAAGACTGACGGCTCTTTTGACACACGTGACTCGCAGAAGTTCAAAGAATTTCTTCAAGACAAGTATGAGAGAAAGAAATGGTGAGTCGAATCAGGTCTAATGGACAATAATGATACGATATCAGTGCCTAAAATACAACAGGAAATCAGGAAAAAGTGGAAAGGGTATTGAAAAGACTATAAAAAAATAAGCAGTTCTCTTTATATTCGTATAGATTTTTATCTCACTGCAGACGAGCTATTTTGTCTGGTCGACGTCGGTTTGTTTGTCTATAACAACCCTAAACATACTGGGTGATGGTGAGACGGAGACAAACGCGACAAACCAGGTTCATTGTAGTTGAATAAACAAAACTTAAAACAGAACTAAAACATAACGAGACAACAGGCGGGCAGAATCAGCTGGAAACGACAATAAAAGATCCTACCTCACCCGTGTCGAAAACAAAACAAAGTCCAAATCATAAAGTGTAACATGAAAGCTTCGCACCGCATGAACGCGGGCATGAAGCTTCTAAATAGTCCTCGCTGATCCGGGACAGGTGTGCACAATCAAGGCACGCCTGCGCAGTCGTCAGGCGTGACACTTCCTAGATGCCTTCAAGACCAGAGAACTCAACAGTGCATGACATGGTTAAAATAAGACGACTTTGTACAGTAAAGTTTTAAGTGGTACTTGTGAGTGTAACTCTGTATTAGAGAGCTTTGATAAATTAATCCCTTACCCATGTGGTCCTATCAGCTCTTGATTTATGACGGATGCAGATGTTTGGACTCTTGCCTTTCATTCACGAAAATCCCTCCAGATTTGTTGTATTGTTTAACGATATTATTCCCTGTAAAGTGAGAAACGCATAAATCCATTCTAATCTCTCGTCATAGAACAATTGTCTCATGCATTTGTTGATAAACTATAGAGCCGTTGATCATTTTTGCTTCTTAAAGACCCATGGATGCTTTTAAATCAAATTAAGAGTAAAGTAAATTTTCTCATTACAACATGCCCTTAATTGCCCTAAACTGTTAGAATGTGTTACAGAACTGAAATACAGGAAAGGATGTTTATTAAATTGACCAGACAAAAAAACATGACATATCTTGGGTTTATACTGTCTGCAATTAAATAAAAGTCAAATTAAATGTAAGATACACTTTTTTTTACATGGACATATGCATTTCAGGTCATGAACCACCAGTCCTTCTGTTCATCCATAATCTGGCCAATCAGATTACATATAACATATTACATATAACATAACATATCCATTGATACGTTCCCTTCAGAATGGAATACCCACCCACTTTAATCACGTCCTTCTCACCAGCTCATTCATCCAAACATCCCAAATAACTTAACTCATCCACTCAGCCTCCTGTCCTCCATCCTCACACAACATCTAGAAATCCTTGCATTTTTTTCCCTAGGCATTTCTCAAAGAGTAAAGGCAGGAGGGACATTGAGATGCCGTGGAGTACAGGGGTTCAGACTTTTGCTCACAGTCAGCCTCCTCCTGGACATCCACTAAACCCGGCAGCTCGGCCTGCTCGCACTCTGGTGAGTGACATAATGACAGCTAAAAAATAATAGTATATGAGAAGTAGTGAGGTGAAGAGGATGCATATCTGGTATGTAGTGCTGGATGTGGGAAGTATCTCCTGCACTTTACAACCAAACAGTCGTGTGTTTGTTCTTTCACAGTCCCAGGCTCAGTTAACATCATTCGATAGAGTTCCAGCTGTGTCTCCAGCTGACGTCCGTACAGAGGTGTTCACAGCTCGACCCACGCGATCTCAGAGCTTCAGGGACCCGACATTTAAAGGCACAGTCCATCCACACGTACACCCTTATTCTCACTGTCCCAATCAGCAGATACAAGTGTAAAGGTTGCAAAAAATCAGTTGATTGTTTAGAAAGGAGTGGGAAAATGTAGTTGTTTTCTTCATGCCGTCATCTTATATGTTTCATTAGTGCAGCACCAGACACTGGCCAATGCAAATTAAGGATTTATCACTAAATATCACTTTTATTCAATAACCCATTCTCCATGATTGCTTTTCTTTAGCTTCCCTTTCCACTGTAGCCCTATCTTTTGTGTATTTTATTCTGCCAGTGTCTTACAGTTTGGTTACAATTTCAAATTTCATAGTTTTTATTCTTTTATATCTACCTTGATCTACCCGTTTGTTTTCATTTTAAAATCTTCCCATTTCGTTTATTGACTGGGAGCAACACCTTTTGTCACACTCTGTATTGGATTTCCCTCTTGAAGTAGTTTTATAATCCTCTCAGTTCTTTAAATTTACCACTCTATTGTTGGGTTCACATTTTCTTTTAGTTAGATAAGTTAAGAACTCCTTTTAACTGCAGACCAATGTGCATTTTAGACTTGTACCTGTATTAGTTTTGGAAATAAAAATCACGAGTCGTTCTATATTTTCTTGTATACATAATCTAGAAAAATATGTTGCTAAAAGTTTACTTTAATTAGTTTTAATTATGCTTCATGAAGCAAGACTGTTCAGCAGTTAAACACAGATTGTTCAGTGTCATATCTGGGATTTGTTTATTGGTTCTGAAGTTAAAAAGCTGGGTCAACATCTTCTAAGTGTTTTGATTCTGTACTTTTAAACATCTAGTGCTCACTGGGATATTTCTCGTTTTTTTCTTTGCTCAGATTCGTTGTTAAGTGGGATGGAGAGGCAAAGACCTGGGACAATCTCTCCAAGAATGGGACCCCAGAGTCGCCTCCCCTCTTTCCCGGCCCTCCCACGTCCTTCAGGTACAAAAACACAAAAACTAGAGGTGTAGCGAAAGTTCAGCCACTGCAAAAAAAACGCAGGCAAACGTTTCAAGTCAAGTGGAGACTAATGCAGATAAATTAATGAAGCTTAGGAATCAACTCGGCACACTTCGGCTGTCCTGGATCGGACAGAGCAGAATCATTTAGGTTAAGTAGCGAAACATCACAGAATCATTTACATGATTAGCCAAGCCTATAATCACTATAATCTATAATGACCCTTCATGTGAGGTATTAATTACCTGTAATATCTAAACATTATAAATCCAAAAAGTATAACACGTATACACAATTTAACAGCTATCAGATCGAAGTCTGTTTGCTTTAACGCCAGAGGTCTCAAGGATTTTAATACAGAAAAAATATTGGTGTACAATACACACCTTATTGACCTCTGATTGATGGAAAACTAGTACAGACAAACTCTTCTGACACCTGCTGACAAAAAAGAGAATTGCAAAAAAATATTTTTCCATTTTCGCCAAGTGTTTCATGTTTTCTAAAAGATATGAATTATTGTATTGAACTACATGGTTTCACATTGAATGTAAGTAATATTATTGTTTAAAATAAAACACATACCTGTCGCATACCTGTATTTCAGAACATCACTTTTAAAGACACACTGCTATAGACGTGAGCACACAGTGAACATTTTGAATGTCATTTTATTTTGTTTTTATTTCACCCTTTTAGCAAGTAGCACTTTCAAAAACAGCTTCACACTAGGTAAGCCTGAGCTTTAGGGCTCGTGTGCATGTGCATGTACTACTACCACTAGCCTGTCCACTCTTAGATCTTAGTCTGAATGAAGGAAAACCCACAAATGTCTGTGTGCATGGGTGTGTAATTGCTACTCTGTGTTCCCTGCATGCATGTACTGTTTACCAGTATGCCAGTAACAATAATCTGTTAATTAAAAGCAGTCAATGATTTTTTTCAGCTTTTGTTCAGCTGTTCTTCTAGACTGTCACGCTTAGTCACGGCACACTGTGTATGTGTCAAAGTGCATTGAGTAATCTCAGAATGAATAACAGTGTGTGAAGTGTTAGTGATATGGGAATAGAGAACCTAAATGCCAGTGTTAGTGTAGAGAGTTATGGAATGCCGTTTGGTTTCTGCACCGCCTATAACCTGGACTTCAAAGCTCAACCTCATAGCGCCAGGGGGTCAAGGAGAGATTCTCTGTTCTCTGGAAATGAAAAATGGAAAAAAGCTTTAAAGCTGAGATATATTTAGGATGTGACCCGTCATGCTGCAATCTCTGTGGGTCACTAATGCACACCACACCTTCTGAAAGAGATGAGGATACAGATAGTGCTCTGATAAAACTGTTTTCTGATTTTGAACATGATGTTGCTTCAGTTTTTTCAGCTGGGTTGCAGGCCAGCGGGTAACTCTGGGCACAAGAGCAGGAGCAATCCATCACAGGGCACATACACACCGTGACACACTAAGGGCTACTTTAGAGACATCAATTAACCTAACACACATGACTTTTGGCCTGTTAGTACTCGGAGTAAACCCACACAGACACAGGAAGGACATGCAGACTCCACACATAAAGGACCCAGGCCGCTCCACCCTGGGTTTGAACCCGGGACCTACTTGCTGTGAGGCAGCGGTGCTACCCACCGAGCCACCGTGCCGCCCCATTTCACTAATTTCACTGTTCTAATTAGGGCACTAGTTGCTTTAGATGCAGAGCGCCCCTGGACAATCGATCTATGACAGACTTAGGTAGCTTAACATAATTTACCATTCAGCAATCAGCACTATTAAAAGCAAAATTTGCAAATCTACTCGTTAACTCAATTCAGACTAAACTTAATTATGCCGAAAACAAATAATGACCTTTTGTTGCGTAAACAATCTGGAACATTACCATTGCAGTCTACTGGTACTGTTATAACATGAGAGTTATGCAATTTAATGATTATTTTTATATTTTATATATGCTTTTTAGTTGAGCCGACATTGCTACTTCACACATGTAAAACTCTGCGGTAGCTCAGTTCCTATTGGATGTACAAGTTGTCCAGTATATTTATGTTGTTTTATGGGTGTCAAATTTCCCCCATGCTCATTGCCCTCAGTCACTCGGCAGGCTTTGTGAGGTACAAACTTTTCGTATAAAGGGAGCAGGAGGATTCAAACTTGTGTATAGAGAAATTCAATCCTCAAACTCATTTTATTAAGTTAATAGAAAGGAATTTTGTTCTTTATCACTTAATCAAATATTTGAAGTTAAGAAGAACAGTACTTATTTCTGCAGATTCAAGAGCAGTGTGTTTGTGTGGATGACACTGCTACTTATTTGTAACAAGCAGCAAATGATGTTTGTAAGTCTATGTCTCTGTCCTTTTGCAAGTAGTACTTCTTTGTGAGGGTCCCCACTACCTGTATGTTCTATATAACCTATAACTATATAAACTGGTTCACATTTTACTCGTGGAGTCTCTGGTTCATCTGATTGATCTTCTGTGTTGATCCTAATACTGTCTATAGATGCATTTTTGGTTTCCATCAAACACAAGTATCAGGTCCATCATTCCATCCTGTTAAGTGAAATGGCTTTCCCCTATACGGGGTCTTAACAGTACATTTGCGTTTCTCAAGTCTGCATGCAGGTTTCTTGTGAAAATACCCTTATATTTACATTACAGTAGTAATGTCTGGTCAGTATTCAGTTTCATAGAACATATCTATCATATCAATTTATCAATATCATATCTGTATTTACGTATTAGCTAAACATCTTCTGACTTTGTTTTCAGATTATACAGCATATAAAGGTTTCAGTCAGTATTAAAGCAGGTAGTCTGTTTGGTCCACCAGAACAGATTTGAGATCCACAGATACTGACTGACCCTCTCTATCTAATTTAGGTCGCACAGTATCTTCAGGAGGCGGCGCTCCATTCAGGGCCGTCCCTAAGTCTTTGAGTTTGGATTTTGGGGGGCTTAACACGGTTCCTGCCGCACCAGCCCCTGCAGGTCCACCTACTGTCTCTCAGGACAGATACGCTGCTGTGTCTCATCTCGACAAGGTCTTTTCTGATATCACACCTACCACAGGTAAAACTCATCACTTCTTCTTGTCTAATGTGTCTCGTGTAGCGTGTCTCAAAATTGGTCAGTGATGCTGCGCTGAAATGTATACTCAACTACTGCATCAGAAATTAGCCGAAGTGATCTGTTTTCACACTCAAAATCATAACAAATTAAGAGTCCCCCAAACTACACGAATACCTGCTGGTAACTATTAGTGCAGACGATAAGCTGAACTCTGTAACTCTGTAACTGCCGGGCAAGTACAGACGTTTCCTTGTTCTTAGTGGTTGGATATTAATGGTCTGTGTTTCCTAAGATTACAAAGCCAGAGACTTCTGTTTTTTTTGTTTTTGTTGACAGTATATTGCAGTACAATTTTAAACTTATGTTTTATATCCGATCTGTGGTGGCCTAGCGGTTAAGGTACTGAATTTTGAACTCTAGACCTGATGGTCCAAGGTTCAGATCCCACCTCTGCCAAAAGCTACCACAGTTGGGTCCTTAAGCAAGACTCTTAACCCACAATTACTTGAATTGTAAGACTGTATTAGTTATAAATCACTCTGGACAAAGGTGTCTGCTAAATGCTATAAATGTAAAATTGACTTATTTGATCTAGAAAATAACATTTTCTCAATCAGTGGTAAATTCAGTTTGCGCTATAAATGAACAGATATTTTTATTGTGTAACAGTGATAATATGAATACATAAAATTATACAAAAAACTTAGTTTTCTTGTTATCACTGAATTTGTTTACGTCCTCACTGGACAGGAAAGCTGCTGAATTAAAATACATAAACTACGTATGCATGACTACATTGTTTTATAATGAAAAACTTAATTCTGACATCAGGAGGGTTTCGTAAAACACAAACAGGTGTTGGGACACAAACAGAGGTGGAGAGGTGAGAACGGGTCATTAGATGCCTAAACATACGTGTCTTTGTAGTTGCATCCACAGCTCCCTCCAGTGGACCTCCACAGTACAGCACCCTGTTTGGCAACAGACTCTCTTCTAGTTCCACACCTGCAAAGTAAGTCAGATTACAAATCAGATTACCAGAACCAGTATGAGGACCTACATCAGCATATGTGTTTTGTATTGATGGTTTTTATCCGAATCTATATGAAGATCATTGAGGATCTGTGTTCCTCTTGTAGCTCTCCAGGTGTTCCAGAGGCCACATCTGCTCCTCAGACATTTGCAAGTGAGTGAATGATTTTTTATGCATAGGCAAACTTTAGTAGGTACACCTTGCTAGTACCGGACTATGTCCATATTCCGCTTAATCCGCATGGGGCCGGCGGGTGCCCAGCCAGCAACTCTGGGCGCAAGGGCCCTAGATGGGGCGCCAATCCATCGTAGGGCACACACACACACAGTTATGCACACAGTCATACACTAAGGGCTACTTTAGAGACACCAATTAACCTAACACGCATGTCTTTGGACTGTGGGAGGAAACTGGAGTACCCGGAGTAAACCCACGCAGACACAGGGAGGACATGCAAACTCCACACAGAAAGGACCCAAGCCGCTCCACCCTGGGATTGAACCCGTGACCTTCCTGCTGTGAGGCAAGCAGTGCTACCCACCGAGCCACCGTGCTACCCTCTTACAGTATAAACTGTATTAAACCAATGGCTTTATGATACACTGTTGTAAAACATTGTTTATGAACATGCCTTGACCAATCCTTCAAGCTGATAAAATGTGGAATCTTGTAATATTCAGTGTAGTCGCCTTCTTCGTCATCTTCAAAATCTCTTTTCCGCAGTCCCGATGGTTGTTTGGTGTCCTGCTGCTCAAATACCTAGCGTGGATATTGCAAACTCTTCTCATCAGTGAACCTTCTCCAAGCGAGATAACAGCCATCACTCTGGGGAAGTGAGCTGAAATGCAGTTGTGCTCAGTGCGTGGAATCGTTTTAAATGATAGTGCGCACCCTTATCATTTCACCATCAAGCTATAACTGCTGAACGAATGCAGAATTTGGAAAAATGTAAATCAGGAGCAATAATATAACACATTTTGCAAGGGCAGCTTGGAAATGTGCTTACTCACAGTGGAAACTGCTTTGTAAGAATATCGTATTTTACTGTAAGGGAATATGCTGGCTGATTGCTGTATTTTTATAGAGACGCAACCAGAATGGGCACTTGGAGATTCATTCTGTCATTGCATTATGCAGTTAACCACTGTTAATATGGCAGGTAATAGTTGACAGTTATTACAAATATTAATTAGGTATAGTAAACTCCAAATTCATTTACTACAAACTCACAACATTTCCATTTTATATATAGGTACCAGTGTTTTGGAATATCACTGGTTGAACTGACTGCATTGGATTTCGTTATTCACAAACAAAAGCACAATGCCATTTTTGAGCAGCAGTACACCGCTAAAGTCCTAATGACTGAAAGCTAATTGGTTATTAGGGGAAACCTTAATTGTGTTGGCACAGTCTAAACCTGTTATTCTGTTCAATAAGCCAATCTTTTATTTTCAAGTTGCAAATTAGGAGATGGTTAGTGCACTGGGCTACTTACTGGAAGGTTGTTCATGCTGGGGATAGTTGCCACTCTTGGATCTTTATGTTAGGAACATAACATTATGTTTGGATTAGGGTCAATTTGGATGAATTCCAAATTTATTCTATCTCCTGTTTTGCAAATTGAGGCTACGATGGATTAGGTGTGTGTGTGCGTGTTCCTGTACGTGTATGTGTGTGACAAACAGTGGCAGTAGAACGGGTCGTACAGTGATACCCCTGTGACTCTCACAATGACACTTTTATATGTTTTCATCAACGTAAACAGCTTTGCATTGAGAACTTGGCTTGCCTGAACAGAACATTAACCTCAACTAAATTACACACCTTGAAAATATACTGGAATCCCAAAAGTGAGCCAGGTATTATTGTCTAACATCTAACCTCACATTCATGCTCGAAGATTTTATTCCTTTAAAACCCATTTTAGAAGAACAATGTCTGTTGTAGCAGCAATGCTTGGGGACAAACTCCGTACTAATGCCCAGCCAAGTTTTAAATGTTATTTTATTTGTTTTCTTTGTGGTGTATAAAGTGTCTCTCTATACATATCTTAATAGGGTGTTTAAAGCTTAAAATGCATGGTTTTCTGATTATTATGGCCTGGTCAGCATTTAGCAGACGTTATTACAGGTGCCATTAACATGTGGAATGAAGACCAAATGGCCTCAAATGGAGCCCTGATCTAATCAGAAACTATCTACATATCTTAAATCAGCCAATGGATTTCTCAGATAAGCCAAATGATACTCAGAGGGATCTAATGCGTTTGTAAAAGTGCATGATAATTGTTTTTTATCACTTTGTCATTTAGCACTTTCATAACAGCAAGAGGTTCTAGTGTCACTGAAAATGCTTCATTAATAGCTTTTAAAAACTACAAAGGATTTATACAAATACTGAGTTAGTTGAAAACCACTGTACTGTATATGCAGTGGTTTAATGACAGCATATCATCTGTTCCAATTATTTAAGTTAAAAATTGATGTTATTGCATCAGAATGTTGACCCAGTATTAAAATGACCTTATTCTGACAGAAAAGGTAAAAATAAAAATGAAATCTGTCATGCTCTTCTCTTATGCGTTGTTCAGTAGTTCAGTAAATACTACATGAACACAACTGAATGTTAATGAATAAGCTTGAATAAGAATTAATTTTTATCTGTAAACTAAGAATCTCTACAATGTTTACATCCTTATTTTCAACCCAAAGAAACAGATCATGAAATCAGACAATTCTGTTTTAACACAAGGAATTAAATATGACCTTTCCAAGTTACTATTAGAAATTTATATATATATGTGTATGTATATATATATATATATATATGTATGTGTATGTATGTGTGTGTATATATGTATGTATGTATGTGTATGTATGTGTGTATATAT
>JAVSBV010057678.1:0-10689 GCA_033117975.1 Parotocinclus spilosoma
GTCCAGGGTTCAAATCTCACCTCTGCCACAGTTGGGTCCCTGAGCAAGGCCCTTAACCCACAATTGCTTGAATTGTAAGACTGTATTAATTGGAAGTCGCTCTGGATAAGGGCGTCTGCTAAATGCTGTAAATGTAAATGTTAGGCTTATTTAAAGATAAAGTTCATCATCCGCTCCTTCGCCAGAAAATGGTCTTTATGACTTTGTAGATAGACTTGGCTGAATTATTCCACATTTCCTTGCAATCTGCTGTTGCCTTATCTAAACCAAATTGAATGTGCCTAGACGGTGACAGCTCTATCATAAATATCATGAATAGCATAAATCTGATGGTCACACATCTTGCATATTTCAAGTTCAAGTGGTTTTATTGTCATTTTAACCATATACAGGGATGCACAGAATACAGTGAAACAAAACAACTTTCCTCCAGGACCAAAGTGCTACATAAAACAGTAGACTTCACAACATAAAGTGCTCGTGTGCAGTATGTGCAATACAGAACAATAAACAATAAATACAGGAACAATAAACACTACACATAACAATAAACAAGACCTACAAGTGCAGATAGCCCACTGCTAGTGTGAGCAAAAGGTGCAGATATGTCCATGGTTCAATATAAAGTTTGTGTGTGTGTTTGTGTGTGTTTTTGTACCACACCAGATTATTCAGGAGTCTAATAGCTTGGGGCAAGAAATTATTGCACAGTGTATTACTGAGGGTCCAGATATACTTGTGTTACCAGACTCTTTATATTATCATCAAAATGGTCATGCAAACGCGTAGAAAGAAGCCATTCTAAAGTTTGATCTGCATTCTGTATCAACCAAGAAACTGCAGAGTATAATTTTAAATGGTGTTTGATTTGACTTTATTCATGAAATAAAAATCAATATCCTATTTTTACATACCTGTTTGTTACCCCTTCTCTGAAATGTTAGAAGCACTTGACTGCACAGCACTGACATTGTCATCTGACTATAGACCCACATACAAAAGACCTAATCACCTCAATCTTTTTTTTCCAAGAACTTCATGTGGTTTACATCTGCCTGGCTTCACTTCTCTACAGGAGGTCAAGCTCCTTATTTAGGCAGAGTTTTGTTGGAATTCGGAGTGCTAGAAATAAGTCAACAAATATAAATTATGGTCAGAACACTCGCCTTTCCCTAAATGTATCAGTAGGCTCTTTCGCCTGCCTCGCTTATTACTTAATCACGTGACTTGTGATCATATGAACTGACGCTGATCATTTCCACATTCCTTGCATTTATACATCCGCCAGGTTATTAGGTACATGTCTTCAGCTGCTTGATAACACAAATACCCAACCCTGCCCCCCCCTTTTAAGAGCTACACAGGAAAATGCAAAATTTAAAGTACAGTTTCTGCTGTGAGAGAACGTTGACTGCTAAACCTGCCTCTGTGATGAACTCTGAGACATTTTGCCCAGTTGACAGACTTTGAGAGAGACCCATCACTGGACTGAGATAAGCAGGATGGTGGTTTTCACATGGCAAACAGGCTCAGCATGGCCCAGACAGACCACCAATAGAGAAGATTGGTTCATGTGCCAACAGGCAGAAGCAGGTCCACAGTTTCATTGTCCACCATTCAGACACAGATGGCACCTTCACTACACACCCCTGTCTTTGCCTGGATGATTTCCAGGCGCTTGGGCATTGTTCTGACAGTAACAGATAACTGCCTTTGCCTTTGTTTGCAGAGGTGTCTGGAACAAGAAACCTGGACGGCTACAGACTTGCATTGTGCTGTTTTAATCTGACAATGTTCGGGTTTGAGTATGAAGGCCTTGTGTTGAGCACTTGAGTCCTACCTTTGCTGTAGAGTGTCACACTGATCCAACTGCTGGTGTGCTGATCCGGGGCGATATGACAGTTGGTAACCCCTAGTAGTGATACGAGGGACACTAATAGTGCGTGCAGGGCATCCTGTTGTCGTGTTGCATGGCTTCCAGCTGGCATTTTTAGCCAGATAGTACTTGTCTACACACAGCAATGTTTTTCCAGGAATGTCTCTGCCAGATGTCACCACTACCTTTGCTTGTGCGGTTGCCAGATTTATCACCAGTTGAGCGTTTATGGGACCTGCTTCAGCATCCTGAGTAGGATCTACAGGCCCAACTGCAACATCTAGACATTTGGAACCTGTATGCCCCCATGGCCAACCATATTACATCTTGAATCAAAGCTAGAGGCTGCCTAACACAGTAACTAGGGCCTCCTTTTTAGCTGTACAGTTGTATACTCCCTTACATACTATATATTATCATTGCATTCACACGCAAAAAACAATTTAAGTTGTACTGCTCCTTCTTGATGCATTATTCTATTGTCAAGGGATGTAGTTACTAGACTGGTGGTATAAGGTAAAAAATATAAATGATATATATTTGCTCAAGTGTTTTTTTTTTTTAGTCAAAATTTTTAATATTACAAAATCATACTATGATACAAAATGATACTTTAACATTTCATATTAATTCCACTCTGATGCTGTTAACATAAAGCTGAATTATGCTCATGAACTCTTGTAGTCAAAACATATACAGTCAGTGTGCTTGCTTCCGTTGGTGTTACAATTTTCCTATTAAGCAAGTCTGATTAGAATGATTGCAGTCCCAGCCAATACAGTTTTCTGATCTGGGGTATAATCACAGTTGGCTATGCAGATGGGTTTATTTCTGTCCTTAATGTTATGAACTGTGTGAACTGACATTTTAAGAAATAATGTCATTCGACGTTATTTATATGATTGTATGAGTGCTTGGCAAAACGGTAAATCAAAGTTGCACTACGTAACCCGAAAAGTACAAAAGTAACAAAAACTTTAAAACGAAAACTTTTGCAACATGGTGTTTCCTTTTGTCTTATGAGGCTTTTTACTAGATTTTGAAACATGAATGTGAGGTTGAGCACTTATGTTTGACAATAAGCACTGAATCACTATCATTCCAATTGATCTTAATTGTACCCAAAAGAGTTAAGGTCAGGACTCTGTACAAGCCAGCGAAGTTGACAGACCATGTCCTTATAGAGTTTCTTTTCAGGGTAGAGCAGATGCGGTGTGTTGGTGAGGTAAAATCCTATGAAAGTGTTATATTGATAATGACTGAGGTTTTTAGTACAACCCGTTCTCCTGCCCATGTTTCATTATGGAGATTTTAGACCTGTATGGTTCATGTTGTGAATGGGTTAGCAGTGAGCATGACTGGAACAACACAGCTTTTCTTATTTAGTTTAAATTCATATCCATGGTTTGTGAACCCTTTAGATTTTTCTATTTTACTATCTGATGTGAGCCCATTCCCTTGTACAGAACAGTTCAGCTCTGTTATGTTGTGGGTTTGTTCATATTCACTTCTGCCGTGACATGACATGGCCATTCAAAATTGTGTTAAATGACTTCTCTTTATGCATGACCTACCTTCTCTTGAAATTCAGTTCATAGACAGATGCCCTTGCATTTCTCTTTAGAGACTGCAGGTGTAATTCAGAATTTTTCATCCATGGTGACAAGTTGTCTTGGCCCAGATACAGCCATACAGCCAATAACTATAATACTAACACCACCATGTTTCACAGACAGGATAAGCAACACTGTATGAGCCAGCTGCTGGGCCTGGGTTCAAATCCCAGTCATGGCTTCAGTGTGACGGGTCTGATTGCACGGAAACCAACGATGGACTGTTAACTCTGGGGTGACTATTGAATTCTGATTTATGCTCCAGCTTCTCTCCTGAGACCCCGAGGGGTAAAACAGAATACCTTGTTTTGACCAGATTTTACCGGTTTCAATTCTTTCTTTTTTTTTTAATGAATACAAAAGAAACCACATGAAACCACACCTTGTAAAATTGCTTCTGTGTAAAATACACTTAGTGTGAGGTGATGTTTGTTATCCCTACATCTATAAGCCTATAATGTAAAGTAATGAGCAGGCCATACGGAGCTGACATGGATGTTGATGCTCAGACCTTTTTTTATTACTGTTTGTGCCACTATGAAGTGCTTTAGTTGTTCACTTTGTCTTGCCTCAGCAGCAAACTGTTACGAAATGCACATTTTTCTCCATTACATTGAGCTCTATTTATAGAAGGTTAGTCATGGACAGTGTGTGGTTTGGTTTAACGGTGTTTCAGTCTGTTTATTATCACTTGCACGGTTGAGGTAAAGGGTTTTAAGCATAGAAGGATTTCCGAGTTGGGGGCCAGGGTAGCGGGGTGATTTGATGTAGCTGTATGTGCTAAAATATTGAAATCCATTCGGTTGGCAAAAGGCATGTTTGCTTGTAGCCTTAGCAGCATTCCAGTCTGTGTTTTCATTCATTACAGGAATTATTTTTTCCAGTGATCATTTATTTCAGGATGGCACATGAAACATCAGAAAAGCAGTTTTTTGCTGGCTTGAAGACGTGACTCATTATAGGGTCTAAAACGAACTGTACCTAAGTGTCATGACTGATGATTGCAACATCATGGACTACTGCTACACATCATGGACCACTGCTAGATGAATTATGTGCCAGTCAGTAGGTCATTTTAAAATAAATATAGACTAATTTTAACCGCTTTCTCTAATTCCTACAGCCCCTCAATGCAACAAAAATTATATAGCATAGCTTTACTATAGTAGTTTTAATAGAAATATGTCTCATAATGACATAATAGTAGGCTTGGGCTGAAAATCAATATTAATGCAGGTCTATATGTGAATGAAATAAACCCTGGACTATGAAATGCAAATTCCTGTAGAGAACAAAATGTACGAACCTCACAAGAAGGCAGCATACCAGTCTAATCCTGGCCAGGGTCACAGGAGAGCCAGTACCTAGCTGGCGACAGCTAATGCGGCCGTAGTTTGGGTTGAGCTGAAAGGATTTTAACAGTATTAATGGTGTCTGTACTGAGGGACTTCACATTTTTTAAAAGTAGAAGATGACTGAAGCTATATTACAGTGGGCAGTGTAAAATCACTTCAATCAGTTCACCTGGCAGCAGGTCAGACAAAACATTTGATATACAGGTTATGTAATATCCATCCCATTTTATCTGAGGTCATACAAATTATAATAGGGAATCAAAATGGGCCTTTTAAAAATATAATCCACTGGGACTGTGGTGGCCCAGTGGGTAAGACACTGGACTATGGACCAGGAGATCCAGGGTTCAAATCTCACCTCTGCCAAGCTGCCACAGTTGGGCCCTTAAGCAAGGCCCTTGACCCACCATTGCTTGAATTGTAAGACTGTATGAGTTGTAAGTCGCTATACCGTAAATGTAAATCTGACCTTACCGATTAAGCTTGTTAGCTCACGTTTGAAATGAAAACGCTTCTATCTTGGTTGGTGTGTTTGTGTGACTTTCTCCTACTTGTTTGTAATGAGCTGTGAATGGTAAGCGCATGTGCTGGTCCTATTGTGAGTAGTACATCTTTACATAAAACCTGTATATGTTTAAACTGATTCACATTTACTTGCTAAGTCTCTGACTTTCTGTTTTGTTTGCAAGACTGTTTATCAGAGTAAGAGAGGTTTTATTGTCATTTCAGCTACATACAATTACATATTGAAACGAAACCGCTTTCCTCCAGGGTCACGGTGCAACACAGAACACAAAGTGCAAAACTATACAATACAGTGTAGATAAATGTACAGCAAATACAAATTCTAGTCTAGCATTCTAATCTATAACATGCAATTATGGGACGAGACTTGATCATGTGTAGATGGTACATGAGGAAGAAACATATTCTAACATGATATAATCTTAGAAGCGAATGTACTGTGTAAAAAAATTAAATATATATATATTTTAAAAAGCGAAATAAGTGCAGGTTGCAATAAATGTGCAAGGATGCAAAGGATGATTTGTTGGCTTAAATCAAACAAGCTATCAAATAAATCACTCATGTTTTCTGATACATTTGCACATTATTTTTTTTGTTCAGTTTTCTTGTGAAAATAGCCTTGGACCAATGAACTATGTTCATTTAGTATCCATTTTGGGCAACAACCTGTTTGACAGAATTTAATGCGGATGTTAAGCAGCTTATACCTTTCTAAATTTGAGACATTTTTTTGGACAGAAACGTCCACACTTTCAAACGTGTATTGATGAGGTATTTCTAGTTTCTAGAGGAATATCTGATCAGACATTCAAGCGTGAGAACTTTGTCAGCAGATTTGACTGCAGAAATGTTCAAACTATTAACTCACAGATGGTTACAGAGTTCAAATAGCAAAGCCATCATTTCTTAATAGTAAAAGTGTGTTAGAAGCTATGCAGATGCTTACTGGGTTATATGATCATTCGAATATTATTGTAAAACCAGTGCAAAAATACATGCATGGAAGTCTTGTCGCATGTAGTTCTCCATGAATTTGTGTCATGACGATGTGGTTTATCATGATAATACTGCTGATGTTAACTGTCTAAATTTAATGGGAGGCCCCAGCCTGCCTGTATAATAATCCATATTAATATCATATACAAAAGGCCTGATCATGAGTGTGGTATGATTCCTGGGAGTATTCCCAGTTTAATGTGCTAAGCGTTTGCAGGAACAGGTTGTGTGAAATTATCGGGCCCTTCTGTCACGTGTTTTATAATGGTGACATCTGTGTGGCTCTCTAATTTAGGTTTAATGCCCGAGTGTAGGTTGAAAGGTGTAATTTTGTTCTCCTCCAGTGACGCGGTGCCGCTCTTGGCTAATTTAAGCCTGGACACAGCTGCATGCGATTTTAAGCAAACCCCATCAGCTTTGTTTGCATCCTTCACTAAACAGGCATTTAAAAAAGCCAACAAAGACACCTGGTGGTTATTTTATCAAGAGAGCAATACAGTTACATTCCCTTAGTGTTTGTGTGCTGGTTTCTATACAAACATCTGCCTTGACTCAAAGTGCTGTCCTTACAGCAACAACTGTACCAGTTCCGAGCTGAAAATGAGGCTTCACATGTGAAACCCAAAGGAGGAGGTCAGTTAATTTAAGAGCGTGTGCTGTTCTTGGACTATAGGTTGGCTGCATAAAACTTTCAGATGTTATAGCAAACAGAACTGAGGTGTGAGAGTGACCTGAGCACGACCAGGATCTGTTATTAATTCCATGCGCCTGAAGAATGAGCTGGAGTGACTGGAAAATGTAATGCTCATTTGCAGATGACGTGTTTTGGTGGAGCAGATTTAGTTTGAATCAGATGGACTTGGAACAGCCGTTTAAAGAGATTCATTATTGCTGTCAGGTTGTTGAACTTCAGTTTGTCTCTCAGGGTAAGATTAGAAAATGTTTACATAACATTTACAAATCATTAAAAGAGCCGTAGTATTAACTAATTAGTCACTGTGCCTCAGTCATGTACAGCTCAGTCGAAGCAGAATTCTGAAACATATCCAAGTGAAAAGATTCAAGGTAAATGTTTATTCATTGTACTATAGTATGTTTGAGTTTTCTTTTCCATTATTCATGAACACAGAAGCACTCAGCAAGGTTTTATGAATAATCGATAAGTAGACGTCGATAATAGAGCTACCATGTTTCAAAAGTTGGTCAGGTGTGTCGTTTCTAAAAGCTGCCTGGTGTATGCATGTCTGCTAACCACACACACACACACACACATATGCACGTGCTAACACATAAGGTGTCTTTTAGTGATGGATCTTAAATAGAGCTTCTTCCATAGCAGATAGAGGCAGAAAGCTTTCTCTTGTTTTATCATTATTTATTCAAGTTGAACTACCTTGAGAGAATATTTAGCACAATGAAGCATGTATGCCTTGTTTTAAATGAATGAATAGAAATGTCTGCTTGCATAGTCCTTACTGTCAGATTTGATGCCTGTAGGAGCTTTAGTTGTACAGGTGAACAATCGCTTTTCTACTCCGAGCTGTTGTGTGGCTCATGCTTGTGAATAGACTAACTTACTCAAAGGCACATGATGTTTTCTTTATCCCTGGTCCATGTTAATCATTACATGAATATAAATACATTGAGCGGTTACTGCCTTTCAAAATAAAATATTCTCTTTTTTGTGAAGTGTAATTGTCAGATGTGTTTGACAGAGGCACTGGATGGAGGTAGCGTTTTAGGTTTTTGGAGCTTGTCAGTTGGTGATAATTACCAGAGCATTGTCCTGTGCTGGGCAACAAGTTCAAGTTTTTTTCAATACAATTACATCCAGTTCAGTCTGGTTTAAGAGACTCCTGGACATAGCATTTCTGATGACCTGGGTTGGAATCATAAATGAGGCTAGCATTGTGAAGGTCAGCTGGTGCATTTATGAATCCCTACAATGGGCTCATGCCCTGTCCAGGGTGGAACTTGGCGAGAAACTTTGTCCACCCTGGAACTCTGTCCCTACGCAGTGAATTTGGGTGACACTCGAGACCCTCTTCTGATACACCAACCAGGATAAGTGAGACTAAAACAGGATGCATTGCTTTGCTTTGCTTTGCTTTGCTTTTATGTAACTCATCATACAATTTGAGTATGTGTAAAGATAAACCCTACGACACAGAATACATCTTTACCTAGTATAAATAGCTAGAAGTGAAAGATAAAATCAAGGAAAACATCAAGCATCTAAAAACATGAACATCACTAACCATTATGACAGATATTGAGAAATAGCTGTGTGATTAAACTGACATCATTAAGATTTTGAGTCATTTTGTAAAACTTTTCGTAGAAGAGGGCTTTCAAGTATCAAATTGTAGTGTGTTTGACATTTTAAGAGTGTAAAGCTGCATTTTTCTTGTTTTAACCTAAGACAGTACTTTAGGATCTTAGCTATAACAGACCATTACCAGTGTTTGTAAAAAGATAAAAGCATGAGTCAGCTTGATGGGTCTCAAATATGTTTAGGAGTAAAGCCGTTGTCACACCAGGATCTTGCTGTTCGTATTGTGTTGTAAAGCAGGTGTGGTTAATGTTGATCTGGGATAATTTAGCCAGAAATACTTCTCAGTTGGGGCACAGTTAGCAGTTGTACACAGCTGGGGATTATTTTTTTTCCTGCTTTGCAGATGCAATTTAAGCATCTAGAATCACTATATAGTTCTAAATGTACACAAAATCATACTACTTTCCCCATCTGTCTGAGTGTGTTGCATCTGAGTTAAGGCGACTTGGCACCCATACATATTCACATGCAAATTTTGTCATGACAGGTGAAATGCAGCACCTTTAAGCGTTGTAATTTCATTTATAACATTTACCATATGCAATTTATGCAGCCCATCTTAAAACAGTCCAAGCAATCGTGGGTGAAGAACGTTACTCAAGGGCTCTATTATGGCAGCTTGTTAGTAAGTGCGTTTACATGCACTTGTATGATAACTGCAGAAAATCTGCTTTATTCAGAAATCCACTCACTGAGTTCCCATGCATTTGGGTAATCGGATAATGAGAAAGCTCTGGGTTTACATGACTCCAGCACTAATTGGGTTTCTACATTGCAAGCTCTGGGTTTCCAGCCAATAATGTCCCAGAAGGATGTGATGTAAACTTTAGATTTGATCACATGTAAACTTTGGACTTTAATCCTTTAATAAGAAATGGTAGCCATTTTTCAATTAATTCCATGTCCTGCGAGAAAAATAAGCTTTTAAAAAGCTGGCAACTGTGTGCGTTTGCGTGTGCGGAGCAGCTTGGCAGAGGTGGACTTCGGACCCTGGCGCTTGAACCCAGTTCTAAGTCAGTTCCTTAGGTTCTAGGCCACCTCAGTCCCGTAGTACCTGTCTAGTTAGTAGTCCTCTGCCTTAACTATTGAGCCACAAGTGCCCCATTGCCATGTTTTAGTAAAGACACCTGACTTTACCCTTACAAGCAAACTATTAGCGTGTGTGTTTGTGTGTGTTTATGTGTGTTTGTGTGTGTGTGTACACAGTCTAATCTGGTTAATGGGACCACATGGGGCCCTAACAACGAACATGCCCTATGTTCCAAGACGGGACGTATTAAATGTTTATTAAAACTTTATTGTGCAATTTACACGTATAGCGAACGTACAAACAAGAACTACTGTTGCTTACGAACTTTGTTTATTAAAAAATTAATTTTGTTAAAAATTAAACATGTTAATTAATTATTAAATAAATGAACATGTTTTTCGAAGGATCTTCAACACAATGTATAGGTACTCAGCATGTGAAACATAATACTGTAAAAAACAAGTTCTTACTAAATTCCAGTCAACATTTGAAAAACGTATCCAGTGTGATTTGACACGTTTTTGCTGCGGCTAAGTGGCGACTTGTGGCTTCTTTTTGTAGTAAATGGAAATGTTAGTCAAAGACCTGTAGGTGGCAGTAGAGGGCTGGGGAGAAACTCAGGAGTTTTCGGGTAGTGATGCCAGAGACAAAGAATTTCTTCACGGATATTACATACTGTACACGTTCTTTGGTACAGGAATTTTGGTCCAAATAAGTGAATAGCATTACACGTATATAAATATATTTGTTTCAATACTTTAGGATTTGGTCGGAATAAGCGGCTAGCCCCATTAAACGGAATCGATTGCATACACCAGGGTTATTATTGTTAACAAAAACGAACTAAATAACGAAAACTGAAATTGAAAAAACATTTTTGTTAACTGAAATAAATAAAAACGATAATTAAAAGAAAAAAACGATAACTAACTGAAACTGTATTATGTGTTTACAAA
>JAVSBV010057689.1:0-10689 GCA_033117975.1 Parotocinclus spilosoma
ATTTAATATGTTACATAGCACATCCCGTCTTGTAACATAGGGCATGTTCGTTTAATCGGACCAGCCGGTTATTAGGATCAAAACAATAGCGTCCCGATGTGGTCCCATTAACCGGAATCAACTATATATATATTTATATACACACAACTACTCTTCAGTTAAGGTTTCATGATTGTGACAGACCTACTGAAACATCTGAGCCACCCATTATGATAATTCCATTTGTGGTCATAATGTTTTTTCAAGTTATCTCTGAAATATCCCCATATGTTTGTTAGCAGTACATTATACGTTATACATTGTACGTCACATTATACGATTACGTTAACAGTCTGTTCTCATAGCTGACATGTTGATGTGGAAGACATGCTTAGCAGCAAAGACCCGATTGACTTTAACAAGCAACAAATGGCTCTGGCCAGACAACTGAAGTAGAGCAGTTCCTAAAAACAAGGGGTACTAAAACTCAAAAGTTGTGAGCACCAACAGACAGTTGTCTGAGAACTGGAACTAAGCACCCAAGAGTCATCTATGCATGAGATCAATAAATCCTATCCAATCTGGTCCACATGGACTGAACAGTTACTACTGGTTCCAGTATGTGTGACATCACACAGTGTAACGGCCCATAAAGAGTATTGGGCTGCGTACCCTGGGTCCAGGCCTTTGCATGGCCGTTAAATAATAAGTACCTGAACATCGCTACGGATAAGGTGGTTTCAATGTTTTGTCCAATCAGTCTATGTCTTAAGCCAACACAGCTGTTAGTGTTAAATGACTCACTTGTCCACACTTGCACTTGTATTATTTTTATTCAGACATTGTGTGGAAACCCTTAGGGCTACATATATGTACTTGAGAGGAGCAGAGGGTAATGTGTGCTTTGATATGGCTCCAGTTTAAAGTCACAGTGCAGCTGCAGGTAACCTCCACTTGACTAAGACTCAATATAACGTCTTTGCCAGTATTTGTGAGACGTTTAAAAGACGTCCGCAGAGAATCCAGAATAAAGGTCTTTCTAAAACTGTAATTTAGACATCTTATATTGATGTTCAAATTATGTATCAGAATATTAGAATATTTATTATCAGAATCTTTATTGTCATTATACCAGGTATAACGAAATTTAGGTGCCATACTTAAGGTGTAACAAACAAAAAACTATAAATTACGCATTGCCCATAAAACAATAAATTGTGAGTAAATGTCAACAACATAAGTATAAAAGAATGTAAAGTCCAGTTTTTCAAAGCTCTTTTTAAAATATATATATATATATGTATTGTATGCAAAGCCCAATACAATAAACAATCAAATCAATTAGGTGAAATAAAATATTTGAATAAAATGTAGGTCCTTGACAGACATTTGGACAACGCACCTTTTTTGTAAGTCCACCGCACGTGCAAGAGTGGTTCTGGACTGACCGACGTGATACGGACATGATTTGAACATCCTTTTGACGTTGTGTGTTTGCTGGCTAGCTAAGCATATAATTAAAATGTAATTATTGATTATTTTATTTATTATTAGATTTTAGGAAAACCCTGAACCAGGCCCAGACTGAATACTTAAATATTGAGTATCTTAAGATACAAAATCTACGGCTCTGGAATAAATTAAGAGACCACTTTACAAAATTAGGATTTTCTCTGGTTGGAATGTTTGTAGGTTCAAACAGGTTTCACTGTCTCAGTGAAATGGAATCATTTTGTGGAGTTTATAAATTACCTTTGCGAATTTCAAATAAAAAGACTTAATAACCAGTAACACGTATTCACTGTAATTGCTCTGCTTAAAATAACAAAGAAGATACAGTGTTTTCAGACCTTGATTAATAATACAACATTTTTCTACGAGTTACTTTTTAAGTCTCATTAAGTATGTTAGCTATATTATTTTTTTTAAATGATACTTTGACTTGAGAATGTTCAAGCTAAACATTTTACTACACAGAGTATATTACTTTATACTTTTTACATCTTGTATATTGTACTTTATGATTTGATGTGTCTTAAACCTGTCCTTAATAATTCAGATTTGGTCAGTAATTAGTACTTCATTTAGGTAGAATAAGGTGTTTTTGATTTTAAGAAAACTTGAAAGTGATCCTGTCATTTTTTTTCCTAGTGCTGTATCATTGTATGATTTTCGCAAAGAATTATTTCATGCAAAGATCCTTCTTCAAAAATATAAAATATAGTAGTAAAAAGACAAGTTTAAACCTAGAAATGTGAAGTAGGAATATTGATCAGAAATGTAGAACAAAGAAAACAGCTAAACCTTTTGTTTTTCTCTGTTGAAATCAAGTATCTGCACTTTTAGACATGTCCGGGCATGTTTCACTGCCACATGTTGGATGGGAAAGTGGATTATGATTAATATATTGTAATTAAATATCTATCACTGTGTCCGCTCCTCACACTCCACAGCGTGGATTCAGAAGAGTGAGTGTATAGGTCTGTCTGACAAGCTGTACTAGAGATGTACAGCTTTTTTCAATGTTATGATCTGGATCTTTTGTTGTGTCTATTGATGACAAAAGTAAGAAGGTATGGAGCTCAGGTCTGAGGCACAGAGCCAACCTCGCAATCTGCTGACGGGCAGCTTTTCCTGGTTGCTCAGCTTGGCTGTTGGAGCTCTCCCAGATTCTCGGCGAGAACGAGAACTCAGTTCCACATAAACCATCTGGATTAGACTGTGGGAAGTTGTCTACATTTGTTATGACGTGACAGTTATGAACCGCACAAGATCTGTATGCCTTACTGTACTTTTGTACTGTTTTTCTCTCATTTGTCCATATGAGCTGCTGTAATTTAGAATAAAATACATATACATAAACATAAGGATTAAACCTGGGGCGCTCCATGATTGCTTATCCTTGTTCTCTCCTTGTGTAGATCTGACTGGGTGGAGATCTTGGAGCCGCGCTCGCGTGAGCGCATGTACGTCAACCTGGCAACCGGTGAGTGCGGCTGGGAGCCGCCATCCGGGGTGAGCGTTCGACAGTCGGACGGCAACCAGTGGTGGGAGCTGTTTGACAATAACAACAATCGCTTCTACTATTACAACTCAACGAGCCAGCAGACGGTGTGGCACAGACCACAGGGCTGCGACATTGTGCCCCTGGCACAGCTTCAGGCCATCAAGAAGAGCTCTGAGCTGAGGGGCCATGGCAGATCTGTGAGACCTAGGGATGGCAGGAGCACCCCTGTGGCTGCAATGCTTCCATCCACCTCGGACATCTGTCAGGAGCTGGAGAGCGGGAGGGAGACTTCATCATTAAAGTTAAAGGGAGACAGTTTAGAGAAGAGGAACCAGGGGAGCTGGTGAGTATCCTAAACACCCGGACGAAACCGTGCAAAATGGTTTGTACATATAGCCATTTAGCAGACGCCCTTATCCAGAGCGACAACTCGTCCAGTCTTACAATCCATGCGAGTGTCTGAATCTCGAACTGAAGTGGGAAGTTTATTCCATAGTCAGGGAGTCATGTATAAGAAAGCTTTTCCCCTTGCTGTGACTTTTTTATTTTAGGAACTGGTTCTCTACACAAACTATGATTACCATCATAATATTAATATGACAGCTCTCTTAAACATTTTACAACATAGAGCAGATGTTACATGTTGCCACCCTATCCAAGAATTTTAAATTCCCTGGTTACCACGTTCGGTACTCCATAGCCGAAGCCATGCTACCCTCGTTTGCTTAACATTTGACGCTTTTCTTCGATTTCCCGCTCGCGATAAGCGGATATTGTGATACGCCACGGGACAAGGGGCTGCGTCGGCAACATTTACACACAAAGAAAGTATTTTATTTTATAAGTTATATGTCATTTTGAATGAGTCCGAGTCGAGAGTCATTAGGGACGAGTCAAGTCAAGTCTGAAGTCTTTTTCTAGGCGACTTAAGTGGGACTTCGACTCGAGACGCTCACTCGAGTTCCCATCTCCGGTTCACTGACACTGACAAATATTTTAGTACCTAATTAGGTTAAAGCCATTCTTTGGAACAATGCCACATTCTTACATTCTCCCACCTTTTTTGAGTCTTAAACCTATAACATAACATAATATAACATAACATATAAGACACATATAAGAAACATATGAGACACTTTGGTTGGTGCCAGTCGATAACCAGCCCTATGGACCACGAAATTAGTGTAAACGGATTTTACAGTCTAACCCCTGATCATCTTGACTGGGCACCAGCAGCTCATGATACTGTTAGTAGATTAGCTGTTACAGCTGGCACAACAAAACAGGTTATTGTTTCCGCATAAACAACCACAAACTGCTATTGATGCGATAACAAATCCTATTTCTTTCCGAGACTTAAATGCTTCCTGTCCCGTATGGTGGCCAAGATACAGTTTTCCCATTAATAGAATATGGATGAGCGCATTAACTGTAGAATTAAGCAAAGGAAGACAACATGTTGACAGCAAAACACAGGTCATTTCCACAATGCAATTTTCCCATTGGAAAATACTAAAGGCAGATCGTAGGATAACGGTTTTAGCTCCTCCATATGAAAGTGCTATGTTATTCCACAGTGTAAACCAGGCAGATCTCTGAGCGATGTTTTCTCCTGCAGCGTTAAAGATTTCCATGCTGTTTTTAATCACGTCGAGGGTTTGTTTAAGGCTTGACCAGAGGAGAAAGGCTTGAAAACTGATTTTAGGAGAGCAGAGCTTTGTGACTAACCCTGTAATCACAGAGCACAGAGAGATATCTCTCATGACTAAACCTCGTTTTGATCAGACGATTAATCTCGCGTTCACTGGCACAAACTCCTTTTTTTTCTTCCTTTACGACTCACACCTGTCCACAGTCTACGAGCGTGTGTGGCTGAGACCTGCAAAGAGCCTGTGATCTCCACAGAACACACACAAACACACACACACACACACAGTGGTTATAGTCAGTAGCTGTGCCTAAATATGGTCAGAAGCAGCATGGGCTGGGTTTAGGGTGTGTCTGTGTGTATGAGTGGAATTCAAAATGAAAGACAAGCTGTCAAAGAGATAAGATGGTAGGAGGAAGGAAGAGATTTTAGGATGGAGAGAGTAAGTGATATAACAAATATGCTTTAAACTTTGGTCTCTTTTAGCACTGCTGAACACGGGCAGAACCTGCATGTCTGTTTTCCATACAGTATATAGAACTTCAGTAACACCACGGTCTGGTTACATTAATAAATGCTTTACCTTAAATGTTCATTATTTCTTAGTCAGTTTGTCACACTATGATGAACACGCCTGTAACGACGGTGCATTATTCCTAGTAACTTAACTTTATTTCATTGCAGACAGTATCTGAATCCCAGACATTCCATGTCATTTTTGGGAAGCTAGCTTTATTTCATTTGTTAATAAACATCCATTCTTGTATTTAAGGCCTGCAGCACATTCCAAACAGAATTGCGATGGAGGCAGTTTTTAGGGCTCGAAATTAGGTTAAAAAAAAAACAACTAAATAATGATGTGATTTTACACAGGTGATATGGTATTATAGTCATGATTTTATAATCAGTTTGTCAACAAATGCATAAAAAATTGAAAGGTTTAAAATTCATGTGAAGAAAGATGAGATGGCATTTGCATATTTCTCACTCTACAGTGCATAATATCATTCAGTGATTTATGGAATCTTGAGTTATTTCAATTTAAAGGGCAAGGGTTCAAACCTAAGCTGAACTCTCGCGATTTCTGATCCTTCAGACGGCACTGCATCAAGAACTGTCGTTCATCAATAGCTCAGATAAACACATGGGCAAGTGATTACTATCAAGTAAAACTAGGTGTTCCATTGCAAATCAGTCTTAAAAACAACTTGTGAAATAATTGTGATACTATAGTGGATTATCTAAAATGTTTGACAGATTGCCCAGCCCTATATTTAACTTATTGTTTATGGGGATTACATGGCTGTTTGCTTGTCTAAATATCTTCGCTTTTTTAAATGTTTGTGTATTTGAGGTATTACATAAAAATGTTAGTTTGGTAACTTAGTTACTAAAACATATTTGCTAGGCCACAATACCATGTCTCTGTTTAGCTGATTAAATAAAGCCAACATCCATCCATCCCTTCATTGTCTTCTGCTTAATCCACTTGGGGTGGCGGGCCAACCGGTACCCACCCAGCAATGGCAGGAACAACCCTAGATGGGGTGCCAATCCATCGTAGGGCACACACACACAGATTCACCCACTATGGGCCACTTTAGAGCCAATTAACCTAGCATGTATGTCTTTGGACTGTCAGAGGAAACCAGAGTACCACCCAGAGTAAACGAGAAAAGACCCAGGCCGCTTCACCCTGGGATTGAACCCTGGACCTTCTTGCTTTGAGGCAGTGGTGCTACCCACCGGTACTACCCATATTTTCTATTTTATCATTTTCTTCATAGTACTGCATTATCTTTCTATATTATATGCGCATATATCTATTTTACATTTTTATATTTAGCTTTAGTGTATTTAAACTATTGCTATAAACTTAATAAACACTTAATTGCTTGATTCTAGCATGAATTTGGGAGGCTGCTGGGTCGGTTTTTGAGTCTTGGACTAGGTTTCTTTCTTATAACATTAAGAGACTTGTAAAGCGTCTTTGATGCTCTGTTGTCAAAAGTTCTATACAAGTCAAATTGGAAAAGTCTTGACCCACATTTAGCACCATCTCTGGTATACTCAAACATGAATAACACGTCAATCCTTAACTAATAAGCCATGTGTGGTGTATGTGAGTAACCAGATATATGATAAGGCTAATAAGCGTTATCAAAACTATTTTGAAAAATGCAGTGTGAGTGTGTGTGTGTGGTTTATGGGTGTATCTTGTGGGATATCTTCTTTCAACAGTATGTAATATTCACATACTTTCTATTCGGGACAGTATCATTGTACGAACAGTAGAACCGCAGTGTGTGTCAGAGACGAAATGCATTGTGGACTTCTCTCATCGCTCATGGAATCAACCTTAAATGGTCAGAAACACCAGCAGGTCAACACAACACACTTCATTACACATTCTGAAATCTGTTACCCCTGCTCGAATGTTTACAACTGGTGAAGCTTGATAAGTGCCATGTTAATGGATGACATTCAATGTATTTTTACAAACAAACCACAGACATGCACATACTGTATACCCACACTGTCCTTTGTGCAACTTTTTGTACCTTCCTTGCCTTTTTACGGCTGCAAACCTCTTGGGAGCCCTAAAGCAATTTGAAATTGGACCAGTAAAAAAAGTCTTTGATTGAATGTGTGTGTTATGTGGTTTGTTTGTTAGTTAGGGTGTTTGTTTGTAGTGCAGTAAGAGAATGCCTAGAGCACGCTGCCTTGAGAAGAACTTTTGCCCAAGCAGCGTGTTGTGTTTGGACACAGTTTTACAGGCCTGGAGAGCAACTGAACTGCCACCTTTGGATGTTCAGAATGATACGTTTTTTACTGTTTTGCAATGAATTTACACTGAGCGTACATCAACATTACTGCATACATTTGATCTGGTACCTATTTTCTGGTAGTGCCAGGTTAAGTTTTGGTGGTGCCTTCTTGCCGGGTCGGGCTTCACACAGACTCATGATTAGCCGTGTCTTGGAAAACAGAGCATCGGCAGTGGAGATTCCATGGCACTCTAAGAGTAACCCATTCTGAACCCTGAGTAACGGATGCTGCAAAAGCCCCAATTTTAATATCCCAGTGTAGAGGGTGTGCAATATGTATTCTCTAGAATAATATCTTAGTTGTTATTTTAAAGACAATATTTAATATGTCTCTCAGTTTGCAAAAAACAGTCAAAAACAAGTCTTAAGTCTTAGTCACTGTTTCATATAGACAGGTACATTAGAGTACATGCAGTGTTCTAGTTTCACAAATCAAGTCAGCGTTTGACCTAAAAGCACAGAGCAGAAGTTAAAAATGAGTGAACAAATTGTGCCAGGAGACAAAATACAGATGTATCAGCCTCGCAGTCGTTGGATCGAATTGCTAGACGCCTGTTTGCAATCTGTGTCCGAAATCAGTTGCCGTCAAAGACAGCTCAGCAACTACCTTATTTCACCACAGAATATGAAGATTATTGCAAACTTCAGGAGTCAGCTGTCCATGACAGGCTTAAACCAGCCAAGAAACCACCATAAAAACACACTCAGCAAACCTTCGGAATCATGCGGCAAAAAAGTATATACTTTAGTCCCAAGACATACACTGGCAAAATTAAATCGAATTCTCGTTATCAGTAAAAAAAAATCCCAGAAATGTTTCGATTTTGTTGTTGTTTGCATTATCCTTATCCTCTCTCACTCTCACTCTCTTCCATCTAAAGACGACTGGGATTGCCAGAGTTAATCTGCTCAGCATTATCTCCCCCTACAGAGAAATCTGTTTAGATTAGAATCAGCATGTAAACTTGCCTTTCTTCTCCTGTGCCGTTCAATCCCTTCCCTCCAGCCAGATCAAATGAAGTAGCTGCAAGAACAAAGGTGTTCTACTAAAAGACGCTTGTTTTCGAAATCCATGCAAACATGTAGATCCTGAAGACCTGTCAAATGGTTAGTCCTCTCTGCAGGTGTTTCTTGTAGGTTTTTTCCGCTTTGATGAAACTCTTTAGATAAGAGATGTGGATGTGTGATATACTGAATGTGTCTGTAGAACTGTGATGGCATTGCCATCTGTTTCACGCGATTTCTCATTTCTTTATCTGTCTGCTGGTATGGTGTTTATCTGGTGGCATATTGTACTACAGCACTACTTGTCTAAGCTAGTGGTACCGCGTAACCGTTATTTACACTTCCATGGGGACTGCCACCCTCAGGATAGACTCTGAACCCACCATGATACAGTGATGATGAATAAATGAATGAGCTTACTTGACTTTCATTGACTGAGGCAGTTTTGGGGTTAGCGTGGGAACTGGCAACCCCGAAATTACACCCAATATTAAACCTAGCGAAACGGCTATAGAACGCTTTGTGCAGACAGTGTACATTTGACAAAATGACTAATTTAATTATTTTATATTAAGATTATTACTGGTTTCAAGGTAGAAATACTATTATTGCCTGAGTCGTCGTAGAAACCCGGAGGTTGTCTCATTAGCTGATTACTCATGTAAACTCGATTACCGGCAAAATCAGATTTTCTACTTAAACTCGCTCAGTGTTTAAAGTTTTGTGTATTATAGTATTGTATGTGACAGTACTGGATAGATACCAGTCATACTCAGAAAGTGCGTGATAGTGCTGCTCATGTGTTAGTATATCAGACTTGTTTATAGCACAGCTCATGCTTTTATTGGCTGGCTTTGATGCTCCTTTGCAAAGAAAGTCAGTGCAAACGAGACATTTTTACTGCATCAGCATGCCTATGCCAGTCTAAATTCCTGCCATATTTTCCCACATTTCCTTTTCTTGATCTGATCCCAAATACGCAATACCTTATAACTTCTTTCAGACCAAGAGCTGGCTTCCATCTACCAGTTAGATAACACAGATGCGGTGTTTTTACACATGGAATGAAATGTCAAAAGGTTTTATATAGGGTCACATGAACTTGTGATTATACAGCAAAATATCAGATACGAGACATTGCTTTCTTACTGAAAGAAACTGGATCAAATGTACTGACCATGAAAATTAGGGGGTACTTCAAAATGAAATATCTCATAATGAAGCATCCCCATTTATGTGAGCAGTGTAAGCAGGAAGTTCCACACTTGGAACTTGTCAGTCCACCTACAGCATAGGTAACTTTTTTTTTTTTACCAGGTCTTTCTTTCATTCTTTGTGATGTAGCCACACATGCCACCTTCTCACAACCTCCTTATTCTTCACTGCCTCTTATTAATATATGGCTATGCTGCATATAAACAAGAGTACAGGTTACCAGCTCAGAGTTCTCAGACTTCCCCCTACCTCTTTACCACACACTGCTTTTATCACTCAGTTCATAATCCACATGAGTAATTTGATTAAGCCTAGTTCTGGACACACCTTTCTTCTGCTCTAGCTTCCTGACAAACTGCACATGGAACTGACTCATTTCCTTCCAGGTGTCTCTGTTAATCATTTGCTTACTCTAAGAGTTTTAGCCTTCATCAAACAGACTTAAAGTCAGGATAAAAGCAGAGTAGGGTTTGATTAGAGTGCTGTGATTACAACATAGTAATTCTTCATTTGATGTGTACTGGACTAGTAGTAATGTAAATCAGGTTTCTGTATATTTTCTATTTTAAATCTATTTCAATTATATCCAGAGTCGGTATACAGTATCATATACAGTATATTGATATCATATATCAGTATATGTAATAAAGTCACTTTGCCCAAGTGGGCCTAGGCACACACTTGGGACACCTGGGAGCACACAACACAAAGGCAATTGTTGAATGTCATCCTGATTGTGGAGTGGACACACCATGACGTGGTTAAGCCCAGATGTGCATAAAGGTGTTGAGATATGTTGTAATGCTCTCCTCCAGTTGTCCAAATTCTGTGCATTTAAATACACTGCTCACAAAAACTAGGGGTATTTTATTATGGGATATTCCATTTTGGAGTACAGTCGATTCCGATGAATCGGACCACATCGGGACGCGATGGTTTTGGTCCTAATAACCGGCTGGTCCGATTAAACGAACATGCCCTATATTACAAGACGGGACGTGCTATGT
>JAVSBV010057710.1:0-24005 GCA_033117975.1 Parotocinclus spilosoma
GCTGGAATTCTTACCCATTTTTGCTTGGAGTAAAACAGTTGCTCAACAGTCCGGGGTCTCTGTTGTCGTATGTCGTATGTACTGTTGCTCTTACCTTTCGCAGTACACTTACTCTAATGCTGCTGAGTGCATTAAACAACATTAAATTACAGGTGAACAGAATCATTAACACAAAGCCTATTTAGAAATAATAAAGTGCTGGAAATCTCATGTATGGAAAGTTAAAAAACAAGTTATTTTTGTCCGCCCATGGCTTTTCCTCTCTACGTTTTCCATCACATAATACTAATAGTTTTATCTTTCACTACTTTAGCTGGTAACTGATGACAGATCCTGTACAGTTTGTGATTGGTGGGTTTAGTTACTGATTTACCGAATGTGATCTACACCGACTCCCTCAGTCATTTCTTAGAATCCAAGACGAATAGAATAGAGACGATGGCAAAGATCTGGATCTTCCTTCTTGTTCAGTTTTTTTATCTGCTGAGCAAAATAAGTGAGTTTATTTCTCTTTTTGAGGCTTGAATTAAATGTTGATTAGTAAGACTAATCGCTGATGTGTGTAATGCTGATAATGTGTTTGATTTTTCAGATGGATATTACCATGAAAGTATCACACAGTGCATTTACAGCAAAGAAGATTTCAGTGATATGGTGTATATAGATTCTTTTATTTTCAACAAGATGGAGTACATCTGGTTTAACAGTACAGTCGGCTGGTTTGAGGGATACACTGAACACGGCATTTATAATGCAGAGGTGTGGAACAATGACACAACATACATTCAGGCAATGCGAGATTCTGTGGATAACTACTGTAAACCCAACGCTGAGTTTATCCACTCAATTACAACGGGTAGATCAGGTGAGCTAACATCTGTTCATAAACAAATAAAGACATGATTAAGCAACTCATTGTTTTTGTCTTGTAATTACAGATCTCATAGTTTAAATAATAACTAACAGTAAAATGTGTTTGTATGATTTATTGTGCAGTTTCGCCAAAGGTTATAGTGAAATCAGTGAAGCAGGGGGACGGATCCCATCCAGCCTTGTTACTGTGCAGCGCCTACAGATTTTATCCTAAATACATCAAAGTGACCTGGCTGAGAGACGGGAAGGAGATTGAGGGGGGTGTGACGTCCGTCGAGGAGATGGCTAATGGAGACTGGTACTACCAGGTCCACTCTTACCTGGAGTACATGCCCAAATCTGGAGAGGAGATCTCCTGCATGGTGGAGCACGCCAGCTTCAACAAACCCATGATTTATATATATAAGTATGGTGAGTTCAGAGTATTTTAATGACTGCAGTACGTTCAAATAAATATAATAGCCTGTGTGACATGTACAGAGCTCCAGAGGTTCCTTGTTTGGTTCCTTGCCTGGACTCTATGGAATTTGTAGAGTTCCAGTGTGAGTAAATGTGTATGACCTGGCTGGATTGGCGGTTTGGATTACGAGGTTATGAAACCAAATTAATGAATAAATAAATAAATATTACATCCTGTACATTCTTTATCACCTCATGCATGTTTATTTTTAAGCAGAACCTCCAGCTTCAGAAGGAAGTTCAGATACTAGTTCAGATACTAGTAAGATCGCTGTCGGGGCTTCAGGACTGGTGTTGGGGATCGTGTTATCTGCTGCTGGATTCATCTACTACAAGAAGAAATCATCAGGGTGAGATGAGTTCAATTTTTGGTAACTCGTACATTTACTGTGTTTGGTAACAGAAAATTTTCTTAAAATTCTCATAATGTCTCGTCATTTATGAATGCATGTAACCCTGAAAATATAACAAGATTACATGTAGCTTCAGTTTGTTTTGTTTTGTTTAATTAACGTTGCTAACATCATCGAAAGAGTCCGTGCACTGATATAATAGATGCTTTATTCTGTTTTATTTAAACCTCACTTTGTAAGGCCACCCAAGCAGGTCCCTTTTAGTGTCTTGGTCCTTCCAAGGTTTCTTCCTTCTGTAGTCAGGAAGTTTTTCCTTGCCACTGTCACCCCCGGCTTGCTCAATTTGGGATTGGCCTTTTAAGATAACATAATGTCGTAAAGCTGCTTTGAGAAAATGCTCCATTGTAAAAAGCTCTATAAAAATAAATTTGACTTTATGGTTGCCAGATCAGCATGTTAATAGCCTTTAAAACATTCTGATATAAATAATCAGGGTCAAAGGCATAGTTTACCCATTTTATTTTATTGAAAAGTGTTGGTTCAGTTATGATACTGGAATGCTGATCAACAGGTTGCAGCATCAAATCTCGGCATTGCCAGGGAGGATCGAAAATGATTTCATTACCTTTCTTATATGTGCCGCTCATTACTGGGCACAAGGCAGAAGCCAACTGTAGACTCACATTCACACTGGGACTCTTTAGAGACAAAGGTTTGTCATTTGTGACGAAATTAAAAAAACAGGAGGAAACCCACTCAGACACAGGGAGAACATGCAAATGCAACTCAACATATAAAACAAGTGTTTTTAAATGTATTTACCCTGACTCTCATGGAAAGTGGTGTTTAAATGCAATATTTTTTTCTGGAAATACATTTAGGGGAAATGTTGCATTGTCGTCAGTATAATCTTATAAAAAATGATAAACATTTAACACATTTTTTAATTTTCTTTTGCAGCTCTTAGAACTGTTTCCTGATGAGTCTTAAAGCTCAGAATTCTCATCGTTTCCTCTTGACTGTGTGACAGCCTCCACTCCAAATCTTCTGTAAGGTGGAATTAATGCACCCTGAGCTTCATAGAAGTAACTGGATTGTATTTTAAATACTTATATGATATTTTGAATTGAATTTATGATTATATAAGGTACGAGTGTTAGATAAATACAGTGATCTGCTCCTGTTACCTGTGATCTTTATATCATCAGTTTAATCACTTTCTGACTGGATTTTAATGATTTTGCATTTTTTAATTTGATAATTAATATATATTTGTGTATTTTGGTAATAGAAATGTTCTATTTTTATGTACTTTTTATGAAGCTTTTCTGAGAGAACACATATGATTCATCCAAATTACTGAATTCTGTAGAAATAAACTTTCTAAAAGTGATGGATCCTGCTTTTTTTCTGCGTTTTGTTCTGTTAAGGCTTTTAAAGTAAATGTTTACACATTTTATGCATCTTAAATATCATTACAGAGCATTCTAATGTCCTAAAATAAAAAATCCTATATGGACAGAATAAGGATTTTGTCTCATTTGGATTATAGAAGTAAATTATAACTTAATTTAAACTTCATTTAGAGGATCTGTGACTATATGTTGAGAAATATGTTGCCTTTGTGAATGAAAACATATTAAATATAAACAAATGTTCTATACTTAATCTAATTATTTCACAATTTCTAAACATTTATAACATCATATAGTTTGCAGTAATATTGCTCAATATTTCTTTAAAAACATTTATTTAAATGAACTCTGTATTTTTATAATACAACAGTAATACATTCTGTATTATTGGATACAGTAAAACATTGTGATTAAATCATTTTAACCTATTTAGAGGGGAATGTATTGAAATAAAGCAACTTATCGCCACCGAATATAGGCGGTGACATCAGGGGGCGTATAGAGCCGACGGATGTGTACGGGGGAAACCCCTGAGGTTTCTAATGTGTTAGGGATAGATTCAGGGTTTCCCTTCCCGTCCTCACTCGGCTCCTATCGAGCCTCACTTCAGCCGGCTGCGCGCTTCAATTGAAACGTGCCCCGGCTCGACTTCCTTGTGCCATTCCCATTTCGGGCGCATCACAGCTGCATGAATTTTTTGTGTTTTGTAGTTTGGAGAGCCTTTTGCTCTGCCTCTTTAGTTATTTCCCCATTCTTATTCTATGTCATGGGGTTCCCTTATTCCCGCATCCTAACCACGCACCATAACAGAACGACGTGGCCGTAAATGGACCCAGCAGGCCCCCACAACATCCCTGAGGTAATTTGCCTACAGGGGGTAGCCTTTGGACACCATGAGCCGACCATAAAGAGGCCCGAGCACTTTTACGGTGATTCCACCAAGTTTCGAGGGTTCTTGCTACAATGCGCACTCATTTTTGAGCTACAACCCTCAAGCTTAACGTCCTTCCCTTCTGGCATACATGGTCTCTCTCCTTTTGAGAAGGGCCCTAGAATGGGCCACCGCCGTTTGGGAACAAAAGGGGCCTGATTGTGCTTTCAAGGAGGCTTTTTCCATCACCCTCAGGGATACTTTTCTCCACCCCTCGGGGAGGAGCCAGGCGGGACCATGCCTGGTGGACATCTTCCAGGGCGATCGCCCGGTGGTGGACTACATATTCGAGTTCCGCACCTTGGCCACGAAGGCAGGATGGGAGGAGGCCCCACTTATCATCCTCTTCCACCTGGGCCTCAAAGAGGTCCTTAAAGACGAGCTCGCTTTTCTGGATCCTCCTACCTCCCTCTCCGCTTTTTACCAGCTTGCAGCGTCTCTTGACAACCGGGTCCGTCAGCGGGCTGACACGCATGTGCCTCTGCCTCCCTCTTGGTCCCGTTCGTGAGCGGTCCCCGTCACCCGACACCGTGCAGCTAGGTGCCATGGGTCCCGCCAGAGCCCCCAAGAATTTTCTATGCTCAGTGCTCTTCATCTGTTTTTTCTGCCTCGTGCTTCTGTCTGTGCTCGTGTTTTGTTACTCTTCGTGTTTAGTGTTCTGGATGAAGAATCTATGCCTCTTGTTACTTGTGTTTTTGTTAGCAAAAGCCTTCTGTCTCTGCGTTTCAGTCTTCTTGTTAGTTTCAGTCCGTTGTTTCGTGTCTGTTTGCACTACATGTCATCTGACCTTCTGTGTCTTTTTTAGCTTAGTTTCCCTTTTGTGTTTGTTTAGTTGGTTTAGTGTGTATCTCTGTGTAATCGCTGTGTTAGGTTCTTAGTATTCGTTTTTGGGTTGTTGTACGTTTGCTTCCGTTCTTACCTGAGCTGTGTTCTTGTCTTTAGTTTACGTTTCTATCTGTGTGTATTGTAGCTTGTATATCTGTGTGTATTGTAGCGTGTGTTATCTTATCCCTGTGTTTTAGCCTCTTGGCTTCCTTGCTTCTGCTTGTATGTACCTACTGTTCTTGTTTGTTTGTGATTTGCCTCACAGTATGAATAAAGCTCCCTCACTTACACTTAGGTCCCTGTCCCCGTCCCCGTCCCTGTCCCTGTCTCCTGGTTCCCCCAGACGTGACAGTAATCCCATTTCTCTTTTGTGATTGGCTCACATTGGGACGTTAAGGTTTATAGAAGCGTTAGGGACTTTTCTCGCCTGGTTTTAATGATGTTTTCGTCTTCATTCAGTTCAGGTTTCTAAAACAAAAGGCAGCCATAAATCTGCTCTGTTGTGGGACGTTTGTTAGATAAGCAGTTTTTTTGCACTTCTTGTAATCCCTTTATGATCAGTTCCAGCCTAATGGCTGTTAGCAATAATTCAGAAGAATGCTATTTCATTGTGTATTTTATGTTGTTATATTCAGTTACGCTGTCATTATGGGATGTCCTACACTCCTGCGTGGATTATGGTGTGAAGAGGGTGTGAGTTATTATCTGGGACTGTAGTGTTCCAGGGGTCATTTCTACCTTACCCTCATCACAGAGCGCATGCACACACACTTCACACTGGAACACTTTAGAAACACAACTGACTTAATGCGGGTCATTGATATGTGGGGTTTGGATTTCCCAGAGGAACCCACACAGACATGTGGAGAACATACAAACTCCACACAGATGAACGTGCCACCTTTATTGATATATCTGTTGAATGAAGGAGAAAATCTCGTGATTCATGACCCCATCCATACTCCCTTCAGAACTCTTTTCAGAAAAGCAACCCCAATATATGATGTTTCCACCCCCGTGCTTCACAGTTGGGACGGTGGAATCATTCTTCTTCTTAGAAACACGGCGAATGGAATTCATACCAAAAAGCTCTATTTTGGTTTCATTTGACTTTTGGTTTTGGTTTAATTTGACCAAATGACCTTCTCCCATGCCTCCTCTGGATCACACACGGCTTTAAAAACCAAATTAATTTAGCAGAGACGTGGTGGACTTTAATATAAAACCCCTAACACCGGTCTCTACTCATCTAATAAGTGCCTGTTACCCACGTTCTCTCTCTTCAGCTACTAATATCTTCCTTTCATAAACTCCCTCAACTTCATCCTCAAATTTAACCGTCAGCGCTATAAAACAGATCTGATTTTCCAACACAAAAGTTCCTCATTGCTTGGTGTTTTTAATTTGTCTGTGGTTATGGCACTTTTTGGTAAATGATTATCTAATACCGAGACACAAAAATGTTTCAGATTCAGCGGCGTTTCCTTCAAAACTCAATGCCATGCCAAAACTAGTTTTAATAATTATGAATTAATAATAAGAATTTACAGAGTTTCCTTCATTTCTATCATAAAATGCAATGATAAGATAAAAACCAGGACTGTAGAGCAGAGACGTTACATTTTTTTAAGCCCTAAACCTCAGAGCACCAAAACACCAAACACCTTCTGAACAAAGTCCATAAGGAAACGCGTTTTTGTGGTAACAGGTTTTGAGCGAAGCGTTATTTTGGGATGAGATTTGTGTCTCTTCAGAATTATATTATGAATAAACTTAAAGTTTTTGGTCCTTTTGTATTTTAGGTGGGGTTTTTTATCTACCAGTACTTCTGATGTCGTGATTAATCAAATAAAGTAAAGTTTTTTATGATACCATATAGTTTTTTTATGAACCATAAGAACCAGAACTGCCCCTAACATTAGTTCCCTTAATGAGCATTATAATAAAATAAAGAATGTCTTTAGTTTAACCTCTTAGTCTCTAGTTTTAACTCTTAATATCGCTCATTTTTATTTTATAAAAGCCAGGTTTACTGTATGTGTATCTATACTGACCCCTAGTGTTCACATACAGTCATTACACGTCAGACGTACTTTGTCTTGGCTAGCCATTAAACGCACGTTAAGCTTCACGCTAACCTACCCTGCACCAAGGGTTCTAAGGACCCAACTCGCAGCATGGGGCACAAGGCAGGAACCACTTGGGTACTTGAGTGAGAAATTAATAATTTATAAATTTAAGTAAGATTCTGAAACAAAAAATGTTTCTCACTAGAAGGATGACAATGTAAATATTTTTAATAAGACTCTGAACAAGACAAAATGTAGTTCTGGATAAATAAAAAGTGATGTTTTCCACTTGATTTTTAAAAACTGCAATGATTTTATTTTGGAGTAGAACAATTTTTGTATCAAAGCAAAATTTGAGGGTTATAAATAGGATTGGCAATACCAGATATGTCCACAAGAGGGCATAAAATTACAAGAATTTACAGTTTAATGTTTTAGTTCCAAACAGCTAGTAAGTATTATGTCACAAAATCTTTTCAATAACTCCTGGCTGGTTATAATTGGGTTTGGCAATACCAAATATTTCCACTAGAGGGCAGGAAAACTACAAGATTTTACAAAGCTCCTAACAAGAACAAACGTATTTATTTAACATCGTTATTTAATTTATACGATAATAATACTAATAACAGTAATACTACTACAAAAAAACTTTTTTCACATGGTCATAATGGGGTATTTGTGTAGAATTTTGAGGAAAGAGATTAATTTAATACAATTTGGAATACGGCAAGATGTGGAAAACGTGAAGCGCTGTGAATACTTTCCGGATGCACTGTATAATGCTATGCTTCAGGAAATTATTACCCAAATCTATTGTTCAACAGAAATCTGACCAATAAACAAACTGACTTGACCTGAATTTAAAAAAAATTTATTCCGGCAGAATATTGGTCGGCTTTTCTATTAATTCATTATTTCTTCCCTCAGGGCAAGAGGTGGTTCTTTTCTCTCGTACTTCCAGGATCAGACTGGCCATGGATGGCATTCAGTACCAGATGGCACACATAATTGGACAGGAACCACGCAGCTAGCCAGCCCTAGACAGTTAAAAGAGTCCATGATGTCATCTGTACAGGCAGCAGTAGATGGTGATTTGTGCCAGTCACCCTTGTCCCAGGAAGCCTTGCTCCAGCCAGTGAGAGACATGGGCCACACAGAGATCTTGCGTGGGAATTACTGGGGAACCCAGCCTTTTGAGAAGGGCCTAGGCTTCCCCCACAGGGTACCTGATCTTCGGGGATGGGAAGGCATGCAACTCAGAGGAAAAGTAAGAGCTATGTATTAATGTATTTCATCTGTTCCTGTTGTGGGGGCTCTGCCATCTAACATAAAGAACACAGTATGATGTAGGCAGTGGTCAGAGCAGGGGATAATCCAACCAGCATCCCCTCCCTCAGACACGCAGAACCTGAGCCCAGGTCTCTGCAGTGGTGGGCTAGCGAATCAGACTGCTTTGCCATCACACCTTAAAAACATAGAAACATATTTTGCTTCATTAATAGACAGGTTTGTTTGGAAATTTTGCACACCCAGACTATACACAGACTATAGAATATTCACACATTCTTTTCACATTGTTTAAGTTAAGTCATATCTCTTTTTACATCCACTTACAGATTTAGGTGAGGGCTCTGATTTGCCATTCAAGGAAACTCATATTTTCATCCTTAAGCCACTGTATTGTTTTTGTTGCTGTTTTTTTTCCGTGACATCTTTTTTTTAGTGAACCACCTGTTCATTCAGCTGTCTAGTAAGTTTTCATCAAGAATTTGGTAGAACTTGACAGCATGCAGTTTCTTATTAATCCTGACCAGTTGCTCACTGAGATGCTTCACACCACATGCTTCACATGAGATGTGCTAAATTTACTTTTTGTGTGCTGTCTGTGGTTTTGGCCAACATACTGCTTGGATTTCAGTTCAAACCTTGTGATTCAGAGGGATCGAAACCCTTATATTGCAGGGTTACTCCAAAGGGACTATTCACTCATCCGAATCATGTTTCATCCTTGTGAAGGTGATATATTTGATCAAGAAGTTAATAGTGGAATAATTATGTACAGTGTATAATCATTTGATACACAGAGCAGAAACTACCTGGCCACTGGGTTCTTTCCTGCAGCAAATTATAGGATTAATCCACTTGGGCTGTATTTGAGAGGGGGGGCGTAGAAAGAGAGAGAGAGAGAGAGAGAGAGAGAGTGTGTGTGTGTGTGTGTGTGTGTGTGTGTGTGTGTGTGTGTGTGTGTGTGTGTACCCTCTCAAACACCGCCCAATAAGGACACCACAAGTTAGTGCCAGATATAGGACCCCTCTCTCTTCCACCCATGCTGCTACTTTTAAACATGAGGTGGAATCCTAGAATACATAGTTGGACATGGACAGTAAGGGCAGTACTATGACTTGAAATAAATACTTGCATAGAAAATGCTAATAAATTATTATAGATATTGTTTAAAAATATATATATATTTCATTGTCATTTAACCAGTGAATATGTGTAATGAAATCAGAATTTAGCAGTATTTCATTGCAATAGGAGAAAGAGTGTAGGGTGATTTTGGAAGAGAGAGAGAGAGAGAGAGAGAGAAAGAAAGAGAGAGGAAAGCATGTGTTTGGAATTTGGTTAGCCACCTCCCACACACAGCTGACTGTACTCAAGCATAAAGGGTCATTACACCAGCAGATAACAGAGGGAATGGCTTCTGACTAAGGCCTACCAAAGCTTTTCATGCGTAAATAGGATGACGAAACAGAAAAGTTAAGTAAAAGCCAGTGTCACTTGATGATTTGCACCTGAGACAGGATGTTGGCCCTTGTTACAGAGCTGCTCTTCAGCTTTGTGCTGCTGGCTTTTCTAGTTCTCAGTTGCCAAAGTGTCTTGCATATAGCAAGTGGCACTGTGCGTTCGGTTCTGACTGTTATTCATTCACAACTGGACCGAGAGCTTGGGGAGGATGAGAGCTTGCCAGATGACGAACAGAACGTCACCACTCGTGTGGTGCGACGCAGAGTTATTCTGAAGGTACAACCCTCTACACTAGGTAAAGCAAATAAAGAGAGAAATACAAAGGTTGAGCAAGGTGTTACTGCTATATTGTGTTAAAGACTAGCGTGGGTGACGTAGCACAGTAGACTTTCCTTAACATTAGTTTAATTAAACAGTTGGGGTTAGGTATTACTGTTCGAACAGAAAAATAAGTAAGATATATAACTATATCATTAGATACTTTATATTTGAGACATATATCAAACATCTCATTATTTGTTTAGAATAAAAAGAAGATCTTTGGTAATATATCTAGATACAAATGTGCTCTTTCTGTCTATTCTGGTAAATTGTCTTGAGTTATTTATTTATGTGTATCTAAATTCTGCATATTCTTTGAACTGTATTTTGTTAAACAAAAACAAAACAGCATGGTAAAGCTAAATCAGTCTTCTGCAGAAAGTAATTATTGCAAGTTTCCACACTTACTGCCAATCCAAGGACTCAAATTTCAAACAGAGTGAATGTAGGTCAGGGGTTGTGCAAATGCATGTAAAATGGCATCTAATTCAAATTTCTTTCATGTCATGAGACACTTGCACTACCTAATGGTACATTTTTGTACGTTAGCCATCTCTTCAATATTTTATTATTTTTAAAAATTCTGCTTAATATTGGACTTTTTTATATTGGCTCTCCAAACTTCCCCTATACTATACTGCTCGCAAAGAATAAGGGGATGCTTCAAAATGAAATCTCCCATAATGAAATATCCCCTTATTTTTGTGAGCAGTGTGTGTTGGTGAGCATGGGTGTGTTGGTGGTGGCACAGTAGCTCATTATGTAACCTGGGTTCTGGGTTCAAACCCAGATGTAATCTTCCTGTGTGGAGTCTGAATCCCCTCCCCATGTCCACATGGGTTTATTCTGGTTTCGGGTTTGTGGTTTAAATAGATTGTAAGGGTACTAAAACATGTATGTGTAGTTTAAGTTTAAGATTGCATTCTGTGAAAGTGGACGTTGACTAGACATCACCATAGTTGCATAGTCTTTTTTGTGCTACTGTAATGTAAATAATAAGGGGTATTTTAACAAGACAACTGCATGCAATGATAACTAAATGAATCAGCGATACCTTTGAAAACATGAGTGGAGTGCTACCATGCACTCTATATCCCTAGTGCCATGGCATCTGAAACCTAAAGTGCTATAAAAATTCTATAATCTAATATTCAATATAAATTATAGAAATTCAGTCATCTACAGTTACAACAATGTCTAGGCTAAAGCTGTTACACTTGAAAGGATGGTATGAACCTGATACCTTTGTTTGAAAGAATAAAAAAATGCACTGATAGTATAACAAAAAAAACAGAAGATCAGCTATATGAAACAGAGACTTAAGAAATTAATTTGAACCAGTTCATATAGGTTAGAGAGAATATTCAAGCATTGGGTTTAAAACACTTTACTACTTACAATAAGACAGACACAATTAGGACAGATAAATGCATTTATAAATGATATTTACAGCCTAATGTAAAAAAGCAAGTCAAAGTCATATATACTGTCCTGCATGAGTGTACTACCTGAGTGTATTATTTGACTGTGGCTGCTGTAGTTTATTAAACAGTTCCAGAGCAGCTAATAATGTAGGATATGCAATTTCACATATTTCCATAAATACTGTTACCATGTAGCTGTAGATGACTTGTGGGCCTGCTGCCTTATATACCACTATGGACGGTATTGCAAAAGTGGCCTACACTTTAAATAGTTGTTACAGGGCTTTTTGGCTCATAGTAGCATACTGTCACCATTCAGATCAGAGAAAAATAACACAATCGATCATGTGACATTTTAGTGGAAACTTGTAAAATGTTGTAAAACTTGTAAAAAGTGGGTGGCACAGTGGTGCAGTGTGGTCACCTTACAGCTTCAGTGTCCAAGGTTTGATCCTGACCTTGGACTCCACCTGTTTGTCTGCGTGGATTTACTCCAGATACCATCACATTCCTATGACATGTGAGATTGGTTAAGTAGTGTTTCCAATGTGCCCTTGTTGTGTCAGTTTGTGTATGTGTTGATTGACACCCTGCCTAGGAGTTTCTACCTTATGGCAAAATAGCAAAGGTCATATTCAAATAAACCTACTTACTTTAGAAGGTAATCGAAATAGAATTTAATGTTTCAGTAAGAATATGAAAGTATCAAGTGATAAAACAATGTAAAAAATGGGGGCTATGGTATGGTGGGTGGGATAGCATTAGCATTAGACCACTCCACCACCCAAGTGATCTAAACGTTTGTAAATGAACATGAGCAATAATAAAGTACGATTACAAGTGCATATTTGAAAATGTCCTTAAGTAGCACAGCTAACATTACATGTCACTACATACCTCTGAATCTTGGGCTTGTCATGAATCACCTGAACTTTAAGCAAGCTATTATTGTACCCTGATGGATAATGTAAACATTTCATAGCTTTCCTCTTCGTTCTGACATATTGTTTGATTTCCATAGGCTTTTTATACTTTTTGCTGTTATATATTGCATAGGGCGATGATGCTGTGGATCTTCCTGGTGAGCAAGTGAGTGAGGAGCAGTTTACAGATGAGCATGGCAACATTGTCACCAAAAAGGTCAGCTTTTCCATACTTCCCACACCCTGTTGCGTGTGGTAATGTCACCTTACCATCTGTGTGATGAAATCGAATAAGCACATTTGAGCAGCTCAGGAAAATGATTATTGCAATGATAATCATTGTGTTCACACTGGCCAAATTAAATGATCAGTGAGAGAATTACACATTTCATTGTATCCAAATGAAATCTGTATGAATGTCAAATGTTTCTTATTTGGCTAAATTATTATGTCCAGTGTGTAAACACGCACAAGGCATGTGTAGGAAACAATTGCAGGTATTTATTAAAAGAAGCAAAATCGACAGGCAAATCCGTAAACAGGAGACAGGTTCAGGTGATGGGCATCCAGTTGACAAACAAACATTCCAGAGGGTGTAATTGTAATGCAGAATCTGAGGGATGTTCAGGGTTTAAACCCAAACAGGGCATGGCTCCTCGTGAGTGCGTTCTGAGCCGGCATGCTGGACATGACAATTATGCATTTATCATTGGCCTTTTCTCATGTTTTAAATGTTCTTACTTTAGTTTTTTTTTTTTACATTGTAACAACTACCTGTGCAAGTAAATTCTGGAAGCGCAGCATATACTTGCTTCAGTGACAAATGACAATACTGTGTCATTTAGCACAAACTTCTATGATTTTCTACATAACCTCTACACATCACATAATGTAGAGGATTTCCAATTTGTGCTTTCTCTCTCTCTCTCTCTCTCTCTCTCTCTCTCTCTTCCTCTTCATTTCTACTCACTCCATGGCTTCACGTGGGTGTAGGTTGTGCGAAAGGTGGTTCGGAGGGGAAAAGGTGGGGATGAAGTTCAGGATGTCACAATAGGCAGACTGCCGCAAGAAGTTGATGAGCTGGATGCCAACGCTGAGCAGTTTATGAGCTACGCTGTTCTGGGCTGTGAAAGCAAGGTGGGCTTCTAAGCACGCAAGGATAAGTACTCCTGATTGAAGATAGGAAGTAGCTAGCATACAAATCTAGTATTTATTTGGCCAGAAAATAACTTAAACATTATGCTATTCAGTTCAGACCCAAACATAATAATAATAATTGTCCATATTTGATAGGAAAAATCTGAACAAAAGTCTTGCCGGGTGTCTTGTGTTTTTATGGCACTTCGGCATTACAGATGTCTCATCAAACGAAAGTTCACTGAAGGACAGTTTTAGTATATATGTTTTATTGGAATTATTGTAAAGTTTATTTTGAATAAAGAACAAACACTGTATAATGAAACTTAAGAAGTGTATCTATCCTGTATCTAATTAACAGCCTCAATAATATAATGGTCAAAAATCTGCGCTTTTCAAAAGTACTGAAGTATTACTTTAGGTTAAATTAATCATATTTGTGGCTTTATCTTTCATCACTGGAGAAAACAATCATGTTCTTTTATTAAACAACTGTTTAACACTGGAAATGCCTTTCATCATAATATTCAGAGTGTGGACAAAATAATGGAAAAATATAACAATGTATTAATGTTGATGACAAATCTAGCCACTAGCAGCAATGGCTGGCCTTTGCACCACGAAACAGAACAGCACAACAAAAAAGGTTTGTTTGTGATTAAATCACACATATTAAGCAAAGCAATCATATTTCCATAAATCATACATTTCTTAAACATGTTTCAAAACAACATACAATAAATGCAACAACGTTTTACCTTTGCAGTCGCAAACAGCATTTTTAGGAGATGACAGCTTTATTATTAAAAGTCTGTAATTATCAAATAAGAGCAGTGTTATGTTACGTGAGATTAAGTTAAATTCAAATTCCAAATGTCTTCAATGTCCTTTCCAAATGAACATTGAAACAAGTAGCCTCATTGTAGCTCTATGGATGGTATGTTATTCTGGAGACTTCTTGGTTGCATTAATTTGCAGCATATATAACCATATTAACAACTCTTTTCTACATGCACAATAGGCATATAATAATATTAGCCACTAAACCCCCAGCTCATATACTCACACATTAGCTTAGCATTACAAGTGATAGTTAAGCTGAGACCCAAAATAGTATACATATGTTGCATGATCATTGATTCGAAAACTTTTTGTTTTTATACCTTTTATACCTCAACAAAAACATACAGTGGGCCCTAAGCCAATTTGCAGTTTTTTTCTCAAGTTTTCCAACAAATGCAAAATATACTAATACTGAAAACACGCATGCAAATGGAAATGTCAGACTGCTACACAACTCAGTATGCAGAGGAGATTTGTTGTCACTTTTTCCATTACATGTCCTGCCATTTCCAGCCAGCCACGCCACCTGTGATTACAGTGGTGTCATGAACAAGAAACCTGAACTGCTACAGGACTACTAGAACCGTATTGCCTTTAGTGAAATTGTCTTTTGTTTTAAAATTGATTAGTAGTTGTTAGCTCTTTAATTCTGACACACTGAATGATGAACTGACACACTGCTCCAGCTGCTGTTGTGATGATCTGGTTAGTCATTGCATATGACAGTCTGTGACACCTAGCAGCAACTAGTACGAGGGACACTAGCTGCTCAGCGATAGGTGCAGGGTATCCTGCCACCACATATGTTGCCTCTTATGCAGGGCTTCCAAGTGGCATTTTTCAGCAGGATAATGGTCACCACACATAGCGAGGGGTTCCCAGAAATATCTCTGCCACACTTCCTTGGCCTGCCCAGTTGCCAGATTTATCAGTAGTTAACCTATTTAAAAAGGAAAAACTAAAGTCCCTATTATTTCTCTTGATTATCTTTGTTTCTACACCTTGATATATGCCCACCTGTTGAACATTCTGAAGGTCAGTCATGACTGCAGCACTCCACCAACCAGGACTGTGGCGTGGAGTGTTGGGTCTTTTCATCAGACAAGAGAATCTTGTTTCTAACAGTCTGAGAGTCCTTTAGATACTTTTTTGAAATCTCCATAAAGGCTTTCATGTGCCCAAGCCTAGGGCAACCACAGCAATAAAAAAAAATCTCCCGAAACATTTTATAAAGAAGGGCCAAGATTCCTAAAGGTAACCAACCTCCTTGGCTGGCTCAGATGTTTAAATGAAAGAATAACACTAGTTTATCTAGTCAAATAAGTTTATAGTAATATTTTAAATAATAGAAACTAAGGAAATTTAACAGATAATTAAAATATTGTTCAAAAATATGCATATTAGTATTATTTCCTCTGCTACACAGAGATAGTCCTTGGCGGGACATTGTCCCCTGCCAACCAAGGGAGGGAGAGAGTTACTGCCCTATTTAGGAGGATGGTTACTGATGATTGAAACAACTTAAGTGGAGCTAAAGCAGATGTGTGAGTGAGGCTGGAAAAGAGGTTTGGAGAGAAAAGAGAAAATGTAGTCAGTTATTAATTAATAGCACAAAAGTCTATTAACAATCATTGATGCCATGTGCAGCATAACACTATCGCAGCATTAGCTATAGCAGCATAGCTACAAAAAGGAGAACCAGAAGGTAACACAGGTAACCTACCTGCCCAGTAAATGTGTTTTTAGCCTGCAGTTATGGTTGACCTTCTAAATATTTCTCATATTTGCTCACCAATGGTTGGCCATTGGCTTGTTGGTCGCCTCTCTTACCAAGGCTCTTGGAAGTGTCCTTGTTTCAAACCCAACTTCATTGGAACTGGGGATGTATATGCACACACATACAATGCATTTGGAATGTCTTTTAGCCCCATTAACTTGTTGAGACCTTGTGCTAAAGAAAAAAAAATTGAAGTTGTTCCCTGTCAGTCTGCGCAGGGCCTTTTTACTGGTATGCTGTTGTATTATGCAAATTATATTGATTCCTTGAAATTCCTTCCTTCAGTACCATATACAACAAATGTAAAAAAAAATGCTAGACACACAAGCACATACGTACTGAAATTATGTACATGTTTCCAACATGAAGAAGAAATCACATGAAAGTCCTGGACCAAACCATGACCACCATATTTTAAATTTGAATTAAAGCTTGAGATACAGTGGTGCTTAGTTGGTTGTGGATGTCTTTAAATTGTCTATATTTCTGCACCATTATATATTCACAGACCTAAAATTAGATCGAGAATCCAAATAAGCACGTCAACATTTTTATACGTTGTCATTTATTTGGGAAAATGATTCAGTAATACATATGTTTGTTTCAAAAGTATGTGAACATTTAAATATCTGCTGCCACCATGTATCAGTATAGAAAAGCTTCAACTCTACACATAAATTGCTTCTACTGGCCATTTCAAAACAAGTCGTCTTAGTCACTCCAAAATGTTACTCTTTTTTTAACCATTTCGGGAGAACCTGTCTTGCTGTCTAATCCCTATTCTCATGAGATTCATGTCACCGATAAATGACCTGATATTTGCAGGTGTAATAATTCTCTGCTCCATCAATGTTGTCAGAGTGTTCTGGTCCATATGCAGAAAAACAGGTCCAAATAATGATAGCATGTAAATCTGGTTCACACATGGGATAAGGTTGGCATGCAGTGATTTCTTTCTTTAACAAAAAATGTAATATGTCACCACACATTTCCAGAATACTGTAGGATTGTCATGGGATGAATCAGATAAGCTGTCTAAGAGGAATAATTGAACTTTGTGTGTGAAGACAAGTCCAAACACACAAAGCAATTCACATTCTGTTGGCTCATACTCTGTATTTAAAATTAGTTTGACTTTGAGGAGACACACATGGCTACCACATTGTGTACAAGTGCAATTATGTGCCAGATCACCTTATTATCATCATCATCATCATATTTCTACGAACTGATATTTATATAAACATTATATGAGCATTTTATTTTATTCAACAAGATCACCAGAAAAGCAAATGGAAAATCAAAGAAAGTTGTGGTGATTGAGTAGCAAGTGACATATTTATGGGGGTGAACAGAAGCATGTTAAACTGGACAAGAGTGCCCCATGTTGACTGGTCAGTAGAGTGTATGATCACCCTAGACTCTCAAAACACACTGACAGTGATGAGACATGGACATGATCAGATTGTCCAGCAGTTCTTGTGGGATCCTCTACCACTCTTCCCAGTGCATCCCAAGTATGTTCAGTCTGATTCAGGTCTGGAGAATATGTATGACATGATGATTGTCAGGCTGCAAACTGAACTGTGACTCATCAGAGATGAAGATTTTCACGGGTCCAATGATAATTCTCATCAGCCCACCTTCTACGGGTTCTACAGTGTTCAGCAGATAACAGAATGCATACCATTGGTCGATTTTTATGTAGAGTCAACCTTATTTTGTCCAAACCCTAAATATTCACAGGCTAATTTAAAAATAACTTTCAATTTAAATAAAACCAAAAAGACCTAAGACTACTGGCACAATTTTGAACAATAGCTCTGCTTCCTTGTGTGGGTGTTTATTTGGCGCCTAACACTGGTAACTCTTGTTCTTAGTTTTTTCCTGCAATGTTTTCAAGTATGCACCATGCTCCATTAAAACGTCTTTTGCTGTAAATAATGAATAATGGTTGTTGTTTTGTGTGCAGTACTGCTTTATCTGTTGACATTTCTGATGCTTCTTTCTTTTCTCCAAATCTTGACTGCAACTTTTCACCGTTCACATCCCACCTTTGACATTAACTAAAAAAACATTTTTGGTACTACTTTCACTGCTTTCCTGATGACTCTCACTCTTTCTCTTTTTACTTCACAAACCTCTACCCATACCATTCCACTTTTCTGGACCGTTTCATCTGCTGCTACCGTTGCTCATCCCCACTCTTAATAGCAAGAGGTTGTGGATGTGAAGAAGGGAGGGGCTCATATAGTGAAATGCGCCTCTTTGCGGAGAGTAAAGCAGTGATCAGCACTTATTCGGCCATCCAGGTACAGGCTAAAGGCATGCTGCTTGCTCATTTAATCCTGTCAAAAACTGGGATTAAATAGCAATCTTAAAGAAAAACTTACAAATTTGTGTTATCAAAATAAATCATTTCTAAGTTCTAAATTTTGGCAGAGTATGTTGTTTATATATATATATATATATATATGTAATTGTTCATAATTCATAATTGTTAATGTTTTACATATTGTTTTATAATTGATGTGTAAATTGTACCGCTGTTTTCCAAATCTATAACATTAAAATTTGTTTCATTTTTTGAAGCGGTTTGTCAGATGCTCCAAACTTATGTTGTAGTACAATACATGCTGTCTCCTCTACCAGTGCAACCCAAAGCAAATGGCTTAATCCAAATAATTAATAATAAAATTACTTAAGCTTTTGTGTTACTTTAAAGTTACTCTTACATTCATCATGTTACAGCGCTTCTCTACTTTTTATTAGTTAATACACTCTTCCTGATGACCTGGTAATGGCCAAGAAAACTGCTTGGTCAGCTTACACCGCATTCCATCAACGTGTGTGTGTGTGTGTGTGTGTGTGTGTGCGTGTGTGTGCGTGTCTGTATCTGTATGTGAGTATCACTCTGTGTGTATCACTCTGTGTGTATCTGTATGTGTGTATCTCTGTGTGTATCTTTGTGTGTGTATCTGTATGTGTGTATCACTCTGTGTGTATCTCTGTGTGTGTATCTGTATGTGAGTATCTCTGTGTGTATATCTGTATGTGAGTATCTCTGTGTGTAAATCTGTGTGTGTGTGTGTGTACTTGTTTTGATTTTATTTGTATAGTTTATGATAGACATCATCAAATACTCAATAACATTTTACTTTATGAAGTGTTGACTGAAAAACCTAATTTTTTAGTTTGTGCCTGATCATCTAATGACTGAAAAGATTAGTGTAAATTGGTTTTAGTTGTATTGGTAGTAGTCATTGTAAGGATTTTAGATGTTAGTCTCTACTGCCATTTTGAAAATACAAAAGGATTATGTCTACTTCTACTTCTGAAAAAACCTGCTGACACCTCTGATCATAAGTTGTTACATTTTATTTGCCTTCATATTTATATCATGTTGCAGGTGTCATTATCCAGAGCAACTCCTTAGTTAGACTTTAGTTGCATAATCACTGCTTTTAGTGTTGACTAATATGTTGACTAATAGTCTGTTAACTGTAAAACTATGAGGTACAAGCACGATTTTACTTTTACAAAATGTCCATTGATGATGTGTATATACCAACAATTTATGAAGCCATTTATGCCTAGGTCAGTTTTATGGTATATTTCCAGTGTACTGTGTATTAAAACATGGTGTGTTTCAAAATGCAGTTCTATAAACATCATAAGAAATTAGTTATTACTGATGCTGGAAATGCAGAACGTCATTCTTACTGAGATACTTTAATACTCCAAACCATTGATTCTTTTAGATTAAGTACCACCCAGTATCAAACTAAGACCTCTACGTACGCCCTTTGTGTCTCATCACAGAAACACTACACACTACACAAAAGCACTACACAAACATTTGTACACAGTAGTCATATTTAGTCTGCAGGTTTATCCCTTAAAATGTGCACGTTTTAGTGTTTTCTTAGATGTGCTGGTGTCATGCTCTAGTTACTGAGAATTTCACAACATGGTTCTTCCTTCTTCCCATTGTAGGTAAATCCCAAACTTAAACTTGCATAGTACCATCTCACAGTGCTTTTCTGGAGCTTGCTATCACTAACTAGTGATGTGTGCGTGTGTAATGCGTGCGTGCGTGCGTGCGTGCGCCTGTACGTACGTGTGTGTGTGTGTTAGTGTGTTTTATTGGGCCTGTGTTTTAATGTACAGTCATTAGTCATTAGCACTCCAAGCTTTACGAGAAGAAAATTTATGCTGAGGAAAAAAAAATAATCGAAAGAACAAAACTAAAGGTGGCACCCAAAGAGTTTCCAATCCCAGTGAGGAGCAGCCTAGTCCTTCCTGTGTGGAGTCTGCATGTCCTCCCTGAGGCTGCATGGGTTTACTCCGGGTACTCCTCTCACAGTCCAAAGACATGCATGTTAGAATAATTGGTGTCTCTAAAGTGGCCCTTAGTGTGTGATTGTGTGTTTGTGCCCTACGATAGATTGGCGCCCAGTCTAGGGTTGTTTCTGCCCTTGCGCCCAGCGTTGCCGGTTGGGCACTGGCTGGCTTGTAACCCCATGTGGATTAAGCGAAAGATAATGGATGGATGGATGGATTAATGGATGAATGCTCATATTTACAGTTAGGGCACACATACAGTGAGAAGGAAGGAAATGGGGACAAATAAGATCACTATTAGAAAAAAGCAGCCTGTTCATGGTCATCGGATCTTCAAAACTTTCATCAGACATCACCTCCATGCAACAGATTATTTTCAAGGCTTACCAGGATAAAGCCTTTCCTGTCATTGAGGATTTGGTGTAAAACGATGGCTAGGCTGAAAATAAGATCTGCCGGTGCTGTTATGTATAGTGCAGGGTCTGGGATATCGTGGGGTTGTTTTTCCTGGAACTGGGAATCTTGTTAGGGTACAATCTTAACATGGACTCCATGTACACCAAACTTTAGAATTAAAAATGTATATGAACAGATGCATAAACACTACTACTACTACTGCTATTACTACTACTAATACTTAATTGTGTTCCTACTGTTTTCTATGACAGAATATCTCATTGAATTATACATTTTTGTTTACATGTAACTGGTGTATATTGTACTGTATATCCACAGGTCTCATCTAAAATTAATGTTTTTCCTCTTTTCATCCTAGGTTTTGTCTCCTTCATCCAAACCTTCTCTCATTGACACACGATGATCATCAAGCACCATCCAAGTGTTAAAAATCATTACCAAAAGATTTCTTTTATGGCTTTTTTTTAAAACAAAGCTGAATTGGAACTATGCTAGAAGCATGATTTCATATAAAATGAAAATGAATTATAGAAAAAAAGCATCCAAAAAGTCTTCCTATATATTAGCATGCGAGTTTGGTATCGCATGGCTTGCGTTTATATATACACAACAAACAGAATGGAATTTGAGAAGGGTAATGGTGGAAAGTGAAGAAAGGGTTTTTCTGAATTTTGGGTCTAGCATAAATGAGCAAACTAAATGCGGATCTCTGCTTTTAGTACTGTATGTCAGAGAAGCTGTGATTTATAGGGGATATGCAGTAGCTGCATACAGAGTCAAATCAAACAATGTCCCCTTATATTCATACAAATCTATGTCTTCCAATAAAAATGTGTAGGAGTTTGTTCAGATTTATAACCTCTATATAAAGTATAATCAGACATAAATACATTGTCCTTCTAGCACACATAATACAATATATGCACTTAAATACAATCTATGCGTTGTGTCTGTGTGTGGTGTTGTTATAGCCAAAAAAGTTTTTAAAAAAATAATATATGTTATGATGCTGCTGAAACTCCTTTCTACGCATGAGATTGTTTGATTCAGTACAAACAAACAGTTTGTACATATACTGTCAATATCAAATGTAGTTGTTTAAAACTTGTTTGACATGCCTGTGTGGGTTTTATGTTTTCATTTGACAAATACATTGTTTGTTTCTCTTCCTTTTTTTGTTATATTTTTGTCTATTTTTGTATTTGATTTTTTAATGCTCTCTCCAACACGTGATGAACAGTATGCATTCATTATTTTTGGGCAGAGTATTGCTTGCTTCTTGATACTACTATTAAATAACGCAACCAATTTTATCTCAAGACGCACAAACACACACACACACACACACATACACATACACACACACACACAACTTTCTTGATGATTGAGAGACTTTCCAATGGCATAACGTTACTGTAACAATTATGCTGCATCTACATCTACACTAAATCCTAACCTTAACCTCAGTAACCCAAAAAAAACTTTTTACTTTAGAATTTGGAACAGCAAAGTAAAAATATCCTATTTGTGAACAACTATAAACACACACACACACAACTGCACCAGAACACTGTCTATCTGACTAATATACACTGTAAATGTAGCAACAAGTCTTCCATTTGATTTACAATAATATAAGTAGGCTCAGGTTTTGTTTTGATACAAAAGATGATGTACCTTATAAGGAAAAACACTGAATATGCCCAGTGGTCAAGATGTTGGAATGAGCTTTACGGGGGTTTTTTTGTATTGCTTTTTTTTTTTTCTTATTTTATATTCACACATTTTACATTGCAAAGAAATCTATTTGACTTTACACTCTTCAGAGAGCCTAACACTAAAAAACATCTAAATCTTAATAATACAAAATGCTGAAATCGTAGAAAAATGTGTCAGTACAGAATAATTGTACAGTAGAACCACTTAAATAGAAGTAATATATATATATATACAGCTCTAATATTCAGGAAAGTTGTCTTCCCTCTTCTATCTTACAATTATTGTATTTTCATTTCAACTATTAGTGTTAATTAATGTGGTTTTACATAGACATACAAATGAAATCAAATTATGTTAGAATGTGGAAAGGTTTACTGTAGATTGGTAGCAGTCTCGAACTTTACTGAATCGTTCAGTTCAGTGGAATAACTAGTAGGTAAGTGTAAATTGGCTACAAGCAAAATTATCCTCAGGCATATACAGATTGATAGATTAATAAATATTTTTTAAAGGCCTTGTTTAGGTTATTCAGCTTTTCGCAATAAAAATAAAAATTATATCCATGGGCATAGTATCCAGGAAAATAACGCAGTGACTGGGTGATTACTGTACCCCTTTCATAACACCCTAAGGGCAGATTGTACTCATTCAGTATAGAAAGTGCTATTGATAATGTCCTTTAAAATTATGTATTTATGCATCACCTGCTCATCAAGTAACGATACTAAAAATCACTTTAATGTAGAAAATAGATATAATGCAGTTTTGTTCCAGGACATTTAATTGGTTTGTTTAATTTCATTCTGTATAATGTCATGTAATTCTAACATTCCTTACTCACTCAGGATCAAAACAAGTGTGTCATGCAGATTTGCAAGAAAGTTTTTGAAACTCCCTAAATGTCTTCTGGCACATTGATATTACACAATGCCCCAACTCCTAAAAGACTAGTATTTTGATTACATTTTGATGTCAAACAAAGTCCACACAGAAGCTATTCAAATTAAAAATCCAAAATTAGTTGTGTGATGTACGGTGACGTTCTATTTTGTTATTTTTTTTTCATGTACTGTTTTATTTGCTCAATCAGCATATCCTGCTGCTGCTCTCCTGTTGCTTACCATTTCCTAGGATAGCATACTAGTTAACCTCTTTTAACCCCTGACTTTTGTGATAGCTTGCACACATACACAAACTGATGTTTGATCCAATGGCTCATTTAAGATACAAAAATAGGTTGACATGAAATGATAGAGCCAGCAGAATTCATGAATCCATATATAGTTTCTGAGATTTTCAGAGACACTGCATAGCAGTGCCATACAAACAACAATAATCTCAAGTGACTATTTAAGCAATAGAACACGAGAGGGAGTGTGTTATCGCGAATAACATCACGGCTGTGATTTGGTCGTAGGCACGAG
>JAVSBV010057721.1:0-10687 GCA_033117975.1 Parotocinclus spilosoma
TTTTTTTGTAGTAAATGGAAATGTTAGGCAAAGACCTGTAGGTGGCAGTAGAGGGCTGGGGAGAAACTCTGGAGTTTCTTTACGGATATTACATACTGTACACATTCTTTGGTCCGATTAAGCAGAATTTTGGTCCAAATACGCGAATAGCATTAGATGTATATAATAGGATTTGTTTCGGTACTTTAGGATTTGGTCCGAATAAGCGGCTGGTCCCATTGACCGGTGGTCCTATTAACAGGAATGGACTGTATTTGTATTTTAAAGTAATGTATTCTAAAACCTCTTTAGTTTATGCCATTTACTAGACAGATAGCCTCATGGGTAATATGGTGACTGAACCTGAGCCAGTTTATAATGGTTTTTCTACGGTGTGACGGTATATGTAAGGTATGCTGTCGTTTAGGTAGAATTTATAAAGAACTTGACTGAAGAGTGTAACCCTGAAGCTATAGCTCTATATGGTTCAGCCGTGTTGGCTTTGTGCCCTGGATTTTTTTTACCACCGACTGAGAAAGGGTAGGCAGCAACCACATAACCTGGAGCAGAAAGAGCAGGGAGGTGTGAAATTTCATAAAGCAGAGGTGTGAGTGTAAGTACTTGTGTGTCAGGATGACTCATATGTAGTAGAATCATCATACTGTGGTTTTTAATTGCTGGGAGATCTTTGTTCTGTCATGGTTAATGTTATATAGAAGAAAACTGTGCTAGTTTTTACCGGTTCAGTCCACATTTCAGTCCACACACCTTCCTGCCTCATGACGTAGATGACCTGCTGCCTCATCAAACCGCCATCACAGTGACAATGAGCTGACATAATCTCCGGATCATGTTACCTGGGATCTGTGTAAAGTCAGAACTAGCCTTCCTTCCTGTGGCTGTGGTTCTTCCTGCTGAGGGTGACGAACTTCTGGGGTGCTGTTCCACACGGTTTCCTCACAGCTTCTATCTATATCCTGTCTATGTCCTGAACTCAGTGGGCTTATCCCACGCAGAAAACACACAAAGCAATGCAGCGTGTGCTTATATTTAGAAAATATATTTTAAAATTTCACTTACCTGTGTAGTGTGACCCTGATAAGCACAAGACATTTTACCAAACAGCCCATGACTTTATTTGGAACACTCCATGTTTCTGCACTCATTGTCCAATTTATTAATCTTATTTACCATGTAGAAGCACTTTGTAGTTCTAAAATGACAGACTGTAGTCCATCTGTTTTTTTTGCATACAGGGTGAGTCAAAAGTCACAGGACACTTGTCCATTGTTGAGGTTTCTTCGTCGGTAGCGTTTTTCAGGCGGTCACTACGTGGCTTGTCGTCCACAGTCCCGGTTTGTCAGAATTAAGCTATGAGGGATGTAACAGTGTTGTGTAAAATTGGTGGACTTTCTGGTTGTCGGTTGTTGAAGTCTGCGGCTATCATACAGCAGCAACGATCAGAATCGTCAATTCCATCTTCAGTTACCTGTGTGTAACTTTGAACGATAAAATTCCAAACCTTTCTGTGTTAATAACTTTTGAACCACAAGATATTTCAGTGGTGGATCATTTTCACAACTGCAGTGACATTGACCAAGTGTATCAGGGAGTACTCACACTGGGCAATCTGTACCATGCTCAGGCACAATTGACCCCCAAAGTGCGGTTTGTTTTACTAGTGTGATCACTTTGGCAAGCTTGAAGAGGTGGGCTTGAGTGTGATTTACTGGAGTCACACCCGATCGCAGAAAACAGTGTCACTTGCTGTACAAAGTGGTGGAGCACCAGAATCCGGGTAAAAACCCAAAATGAATGCATTTCAGAGAAGCCAGCATGAGTGCAAGCCGGTGGGAAGTGGGGAGGGGTTAAATCGTGCTCAAGCACAGTTCAAGGCAACCAAACTCAGTGTGAGTACGCCCTTATTGTGTGTTGTGCTGGTATGAGTGGATCAAACATAGCACTGATGCTGGAGTAAAACACGTAACACTGTGTTCACTTACACACTGTGAACTCTATTCAGTTCACAGTTCTCACTGGACACTGCCTACAGGATGCTAGTGGCTGGCCAGTTTTGATTGGCGGACTATTTTCATTTCAGCAGTGACACTGATGTTTAAAAACTCCAGCAGCTCTGCTGTCTGAGATCCACTCTTACCAGCACAACCCACATTAACACACCACAACTACATCAGTGTCATTGCAGCGCTGAAAACGATCCACCACCCAAATAGTATTTGATCTGTGCTGGTCCTGACCATTAGAGAACAGAGTGAGGGCGATTAAAACCAAAGTATGTAGAGGAATACAAGTGGTAGACAATGAAACTGAAACACCTGTCATTTTAGTGTGGGTGTTTTGTGATGTATCAAGAGCCACGGTATCCAGGGTAATGTCAGCATACCACAAAGAAGGAACAAACCACATCCAACAGGATTAACTGTGGACACAAGAGGAAGCTGTCTGAAAGGGATGTTCAGGTGCTAACCCAGATTGTATCCAAAAAACATAAAACCACGGCTGCCCAAATCACAGCAGAATTAAATGTGTACCTCAACTCTCCTGTTTCCACCAGAACTGTCCGTCGAGATCCACAAGGGTCAATAAACACGGCCGGGCTGCTATAGCCAAACCTTTGTCTAAAACCTGGTGTTTCAGTTTCATTGTCTAACCCCTGTACATACTGTAGTTCATGTACTTCGTCCAACACTGGTAATTGGATTCACTGCTGCAGTTGTATACTGATTTTTTTTAATGTGTGCATAGCTGGAGCGTGATGCGTATATCCAAGCCTTGGCCAGGTTTACTCTGCTCACAGCGAGCTCCAGCATTACAGAAATGAAGCAGAAGAACATTGACACTATAAAGACCCTCATCACAGTGGCACATACTGATGGGAACTACTTGGGCAACTCCTGGCACGAGGTGAGCAGTGCACAATTCCCTTGTTTTAAAATCTCCTTTAACCCTTGCTATTTATTCTTGCCACTAATTACACACTTGTACTTTTATGTTGTCCTTTATGTTGACATTTTGTGCTTGCTTAGATTTTGAGGTGCATCAGTCAGCTGGAGTTGGCTCAGCTGATCGGCACGGGGGTAAAGACGCGTTATATCTCTGGTGTGAGCCGAGACCAGGGAGTAAGCATTAAAGGCTTTCCTGCTGGCGGAGAGGAGTTCATGCCTCTTGGTTTAGGTAAAACACACACCAAATGTAGAATAAAAAAAAACATATATATAATACTCAAAATAGTTTTCCATTAGAGATGTCAACAGGAATTCTTAATGGAATACCGATTCCTCGAGCACAGTGTCTGGCCAGAGTGTGGAGATGAGTATAGATCGTAACCTGCTTAGGGTCCAAGCTCTGAAGTCTTGAATCCGATAGTGTTTGTCCAGCTTTTAATTCAATGATGCTTAAGTGTTTGTGAAATATGGGTTTTTTTTTACAATTATGCAAAAATATGACCTAAACCACTACCAGATATACCTGCTTCATTAAATTAAGTTTATACTGGAATGCAGTTATTGTCTTTCTTCAGACATAAAGCATTTCATTTCAACCTGAAAGTTCTGTTTTGGTTAGGGTTGTCACGAAATGTTTGCTGACTATTAAACTGTCATTCAAAGAATTACGCTTAACGATTTAATTGTCTGTTTTTCACCCCCATTATTTTCATAGGTCTGTATGCTTAATAATAGTGTACCAATTTATACACAATTATGATAAACTACATCAATTAATTGAACAATTCTTTCCCAGAGTTATATAAATAAGCTTGAAAATAATAGTTGCAAGTAGGCCTGTCACAATCATGAAAGTTAAGCTGACGATTAGTCATTTAATTAATTGCGATTACTGTTCTTTTAGTGCAACTATTGAAGTACAGGCCTAAAGTGAGTGAATGGCCATCTTGCTTATTATTCCTGTTTGATTTGTAGGTCATACTGAATAATGTCAAAATGATCCACTGCATTTGCATGCAGCCAAAAACTCACATAAAAACCTACAAATATTCAAAAATGTAAATGATATGCCAAAAATCTGGAATTTGCTCCACAGCACACCAGCATTACTCAGTGCTGCACCCTCTACTTATGTAACAGAACCAAGTTAGAAGTTCAACCTCTCTTTGTTAAACCCATTTAAACTTCTGTCAACTGTGGAAAATGACTTTAATTCTACATAATTGCGATAATCGTGTAGTTACAATTAATAGAAATTATGTAATATTTGTAAGAACCCTAATTCTATAGTTTATCTTTAGTTAACAGACCGGTAATGTTATTTTTGGAGCACAGCGACTTTCTACTTTCAACCCTGCCATGTTCACTGTATTCCTAGTGTTGGTCTCCTGAACATTACTATTAATCAATATGAGAGAGGCCTTTAGTTGTTACGATGTTACCCAGGTTCCTTTGTAACCTCTTGGATTATCTTTTATTGATTAACCAGCACTGGTTAAGGATTAGCAGTTGTACACAAACACACAGTCTGTTGACTGGTACAGATGGTTTTGTAGCATTTTCCAGTTTTAGTTCCATGATGCATGTCCATAAACATGTGCTGGGAGGTACAGACTCTTATAGATCCCTGTTCTGTAAGGAAAACAGAGCCCACTCACACCTGATCATCCCAGTGATTGATAAACACCTGACTCGAAGTTCACCTTTAAATTAACTGTTAGGAGTTCACAATCTTTTGACTTTTCCAGATATGCAGCATTCAACTATTTTCATCAGTACCTATATTACCAAGGAGAATACTGCATTTTTGTATCCTTTGTTTAATTAGGATGTTATCTAATTTTAGGACTTGTGTGAAAATATGTTATTTTAAGACATATTTATACAATACAACTTTTTAAAGGTTCACAAACTTTTAAGCAACACTGTAGTATCTTTAACTGAGTGTGTGAGGATAGCCAAAACACAGATACACACAGTCATATGCAGGACCCATACAGTGAAACAGGCATGTTGATGAGTTTGAGAAGGAGAGAGCTTTAGATAGCACTCTAATTTAAATGCTTTTAGGCATCTTTTTTTGCTGTTAAGCCATCATCACACATTAAAGTATTTAAATAACACAGGATGCAATTAAAATGATTTGTGAGTTGGTGAGAGGAATCAATATTCAGGCCTGGCCAGGGAATGTGTAATGGAGCCAGAGTGTATAAAACATTTAATGATCATGGAAATTAGAAACGTAGGAACTGATGGACTATCACACACTTGCACTTGTGCCCTGTGTTCTCTGGGAATAGGTGTTGCAACCTATTAAGTATTTAAACAAAAACACATTGAAAGTAATGCCAGTCAGCACGGCCGCCTTCTGTTTGAGCAAACTAAATCATTTTCCACAGACAATAGACATGCAATCTTTTTTTCTTTACAACTTAAATTTAATACCATTTGTATCAACTGCAAAGCAAACTGAGCAGCAGAGGGTAATTAACATGAGCACATTGTAAAGACATTTAATAAAGTGAACATCTCAGTCTTTTATAGCAAGTTCCATGTGGTTTCAGCATCACAGCATAACCAGAATAAGAAAGTCTACTTTAAGTGGCAGAGCAACAAAGGGAAAAATGGTTACTCAAACGTACTAATTGGACCTACATGAATAAAGCTTCTGCGCGGCCCCACCGTAGGCTGAAAGTAGGCTTTTAAAGTCTTAATCAACTTAAAGTACTTTTTGGACCCAAGCATTGTAAGAGGGTGGCTCTAATTGCATCCACTTAATTGTAATGTATTTTAAAGCTGCTATAAAAAAAGGCATTTAAAAGATATGTTTTAGCCCTTCCCTTGCACACTTGCTTCATGGGATTTCGAAAACAGAAATTAAAAAGTAAAGAAGGTGCTTTGTGTCTAAAATTTCAAGCTCGCAAGTTTCCAGAGTCTTTGTACACCATTGAACCAGTTGGTTTTTTTTTCCTGTTACAGGTACACTAGTTGGGGGTCCAGATAGACGTCAGATGGCTCATATTCAGGAATCTGTGGGGGAGACCAGCTCTCAGAGTGTAGTGGTAGCTGTGGACAGGTAAAAGAACAGTGACCTTTTAAGCATTCTGTATTAAACCTTATTGGTGGCATTTCACTAATTCCTCTTTTTTTTATGCCAGAATTTTCACAGGATCCACCAAACTTGATGGAAATGCGATTGGTATGGCCATAAATATTGTTACTTACCATAACTTGTACCTCCAGGTAAAGTCTACAAGTTTGCACCATTTAACGTCCATTCGAAAAACATCTTTTCGCATTGACATTTGAGGTCTTAAGACTTCTAATTGGAAATAAAAATCTGTCTTATATATAGCAGTCTTGAAGGCAGAAAACATGGAACCTTTTTTTTTTTCGTTTTCTGTAAGTGTTTTAAGTTAGAAATTTTACAACATTGAGAATAGCTGTATTGTACAATAATGTACTAAATATATTCAGAATGTGGTTTATTTTATTTTATTGTTTAAAATAAAACACTGCAAAGTATCTCAACTACTGTATGACTGTGGTAATGTCATTATACATTTTGGTCACAGAATGGAATGTAGACGTTAAATGGTGCATACCAGGCTCCGTTTGTAAACCCTTGCATGCTTCTTTTCACCCTGCATTTTCTAATTTAAGTAGTAAATGGCATTTAAAGTAGCCGGTGCATTGTTAGAGATTTGTGTGACTGATTCTTGTTTAAAGTTCTGTAAGTGCAGCCAGATTACACTCACTGGAGGTGGCCATTCGTTCAGACAGAAATTTATCTGTATAAAATTTTCGTAACCTAGTAAAGCATTGATGCACACTACTAAAATTACGATGGTAAAATATCAATTTTGTCCTGGATTGCTGAGCTGAATGACATGCCACTGAAATTTACTACAGGCACTACATTTCCCAGCATATGTTTTGGCTGTTTGTATGCTTGGTTGTTTCTTTGTTTATTTAACATCCCCATTGGCATCAGTGGACACTTCGACGACACACACAAGGTTATATCAAGACTAGTTATATATTTATATACACACTCAAGTCAGTGCCTATTTAGAGTAATCAATTAGCTTTGGACTGTCGGAGGAAACCTAAGTAAATCCACACAGACACGGGGAGGACATGCAGACCTGACACAGAAAGAACCCAGGCCACATATAGACCACTAAAGCAAATGCATTTGTTAAAGTAGCAAAGGCTTTAGTTACTTTAGCATAAACAAAGTTAATACAATTACTAAAAACTCTTTAGTGTTAATGCATTTTTAATTACTGGTCGAGTAACACCCACTTTAGTAACAAATCACTATATTTTGATGTGCAACATATTGGCAAGCAGATGAGTGTACAGGTGTGCCCTTCTCAACTCAGTGTATGCCCCAGTAAAAAAAAAAGTTGCCTAGCTTTCGTATGCAATACATTATCGATACATTGCTGCCAAATATCAATATTTTTGTTGAAACCCACAGGCTCTATTATCTACCTGTCTGGTAACCAGTCACTACTACATGACTCTTCTTGGTGGCGCTAATGAATTGTGTCAACCTGCGATAAAGAACAATTAATTGATAATCACTACAGGATGTGGATGGATGTGCAAGTTCACGTGGTTACACACTTAATCAGATGCAAAACACATCAAAAGACCAAGTATAAACAGGATTAAAGAGTGAACCTGGCACCAGTAAGTCAGTAAAATCTAAACATCTACATTTTTACAGTTACAGTTAATACAATCTTACAATCCAAGCAATTGTGGGTTAAGGGTCTTGCTTAGGGACCCAGCTGTGGCAGAGGCAGGATTTGAACCCTGGACCTTCTGATCCATAGTCCAGTACCTCAACCATTAGGCCATCACAGTTTCCCCCATAGTCCCTGTACTACATATACCTGCAGTATGAGCATTACAAACATCCCATAATGAACATTCATACATACCTTGAAAATGTAAAAATGAATCAATCATGCCTCTCTGCTCTGTTAAATAAAAGAGCACACTGCCTTAAAGTATATAGTATAGCAGTCATTAATAGTGGACTCTTCTCTTCTAGTGGACTTTGTGCGCTGGTTGTGTGCGGTGTCAATGGACGAACTGGCCTCTACTCACCAGCCTCGCATGTTCAGCTTGCAGAAGATAGTGGAGATCTCCTACTACAACATGAACCGCATCCGACTGCAGTGGTCCCGCATTTGGCAGGTCATAGGAGACCACTTCAACAAGGTCAGCATTATCCCCTCTTCCTCCCATCTGGAAAGATCTGTGCCTAATAAATTCTGTTAAGATTTGACTCCAGTGCTTCTGCTGTTCTTACAGGTGGGCTGTAACCCTAATGAGGACGTGGCGATCTTTGCTGTGGATTCCCTGAGACAGTTGTCCATGAAGTTCTTGGAGAAAGGAGAGCTGGCCAACTTTCGCTTCCAGAAGGACTTCCTTAGGCCGTTTGAGCACATCATGAAAAAGAACAGGTTGGTAAACAAAATAAAAAGTAAGGGTTTTTTAAATTTCTTAAGTATGAATTGTTCTTTAAACATGTTCTCTGTTATTTATTTAATGTAATTTGTGTGTATTTAATATTTTACAATAAAATTACTTATTAGGTAACCAATAAAGTAAAAAAAACCTCAAGATTTTAAGTCCCTTTTAGCATCTTGGACCTCCCAAGCTTTCTTCATTATAACATTTAGGGTGTTTTTTTTTTCCTCTCCACTGTTGCCCAAGGCTTTCTCAATTTAGGTTCTGGACCTAAATAATAGAAAATTGTAAAGTTGCTTTGAGACAGTGCACAATTATAAAAAGCAATCTAGAAATAAATATGACTTTAACCTCTGGGTTTATGTATTTTTTTTTTTTTTGTTTGTTTTTTATACTCTTTGTAAAGGTCTCCGACTATCCGTGACATGGTGATTCGCTGTGTGGCACAGATGGTAAACTCTCAGGCTGCTAACATCCGCTCTGGCTGGAAGAACATCTTCTCTGTGTTCCACCAAGCAGCAGCGGACCACGATGAGACCATAGTGGAGCTCGCCTTCCAGACCACAGGACACATTGTCAGTAAGTGCTGGCCAATTCTTATCCGATCACTGGATTCCTATGGAATATTACAGCTCTGTAAAATGTGCTGTAGTACAGTCTGAACCTCACGATGGCGTTTTAGGGTCAATGATTAAAAAACGGTTGGAAATCGAGTATAAACATGAGAATTCAAGAATGAACTTGTATGTCAAGAATAACGGCGTAATATTTTGAGAATATACTTGAAATGCTGATACTTTTCACTGTAACCTAACTGTGAAAATGAGGAATGTAGAGCCTTTTGAAAAGCTATACTTCTGAATAACAAATAATTATGTCCTAAAATAAATGTCCTGGCACGTCAGAATCAGATTATGACTAACCCTTTACTTTAGTGTAAAGCCCTACTTTAGACTCCTGTAGTGCATGCAGCAAGGATGTGTTAAGAGTTTTGTGTTTTTTTTTTTCCATCAATGATGCATCTCAAATAGATATTTTGTTATAGTTTGGTTTTAAATTATTTATTTCTTTAGTGGCAGCAATGAAGAGTTACATAAAGAAGGCAAGAACAATATTAATCTTTTTGCTGCCGTTAACTTTGACTATATACAAACTTTGAACAAATAAGGAGAGAAGGACCCCACAATGAAAATGTCAAAATATGCAAATTAGCTACATTATTTGGGGATGTGAGGGTAGAAGTGATATAAAAACAGAGCAAAACAAAACTCTTAGTATCATTAATTCAATATCTCGAATCTGGTCTTATGGGCTTTTTAATTCAGATCATAATGTTATAATGTAAGGATCAGGATTAAGTGTAGTAGTAGTACTAACTTTGCAGTAGAACCAAGACGCTTTGGTCAGTGCCTTTAGAAAGAAAGTTACACTTTACATGTAATGTTACACTAAGTTATACTAGGTTACACTTAATAATAATCTGATCACTGCAGAAAATGAGAACAAAATATTGTCGGTAATCTCATCAAAGAGTTGGCGTGCATTCGGGTGATCAAATAATGGGAACGCTCCAGGACTACATGACTAGTAGTGATTAATTGGATTTGTATTTTGTATACAAATGTGACAAGAATGTGATGCAAATTTTTCTAAAACTTCACCAGTTTCTTTCAATTCCTTTAACATATACTGCGTTTCAGAGTCTCCCCAAAAATGTTTGGTAGCCATTTTGGAGGTGCTGCATGTATTTCCAGGGTTGCCAGATCCTGTGAGAGAAATAAGCCACCCAAGATTTGGCTTTTTGAAAATGTTGAGTGACCACTTGATTACATAATAGTGTATGTTGTTCTGTAAACAAAACCAACCTGCAAGAATATTAGATTAGGAACATATGAGATCAAGGCCAAACAAACAACTACACCGAATAACTGCACAACAAACCCTAAAAACTGGCTTTATACCAGCTTTTCTTAATTTCTTAATCCGATTTGTAGGCCTTAATCCAGTCTAAGAAATCTGGAGTGTGCTGTGTACTGTGTGTACGTACCAGACTGGAATAATCAGGGAACAATCATTGCATTAATCCGTTTATTATTGGATTATGTGCATGTCAGCGTATCCAGTGACACACGATAGTATTATAACCCCTACAGGGAAAGTCGATTCCAGTTAATAGGACCACCGGTTAATGGGACCAGCCGCTTATTCAGACCAAATCCTAAAGTACCGAAACAAATCCTATTATATACGTG
>JAVSBV010057732.1:0-10687 GCA_033117975.1 Parotocinclus spilosoma
GAAAGAGACTGGGCAAAAATGGCCTGCATGGCAGAGTTCCAAGAAGAAAACCACTGCTAAGCAAAAAGAACATTAAAACTCGTCTCAATTTTTCCAAAACACATCTTGATGATCCGCAAGCCTTTTGGGAAAACAATCTGTGAACTGATTAGACAAAAGCTGAACTCTTTGTAAGGTGTGTGTCCCATTACATCTGGTGTAAAAGAAACACTGCATTTTAGAAAAAGAACATTATACCAACAGTAAAACATGATGGTGGTAGTGTGATGGTCTGGGCTGTTTTGCTGTGTCAGGACCTGGAAGTCCACCTCTGAATTGCTGAAGAAAAACAAAATAAAGACTTTGGAGTGGCCTAGTAAAAGTCCTGACCTGAATCCTATTGAGATGCTGTGGTATGACCTTAAAAAGGCTGTTCATGCTGGAAAACCCTCTAATGTAACTGAATTAGAACAATTCTGCAAAGATGAGTGGGATAAAAATTCCTCCAGAACGCTGTAAAAGACCCATTGCAAGTTATTGCAAACGCTTGGTTATAGTTGTGGCTGCTAAGGGTGGCCCAACCAGTTATTAGGTTTGGAGGGCAATCACTTTTTCACACAGGGCCATGTAGGTTTGGACTTTTTTTTCTCCGTTAATAATAAACACCTTAATTTACAAATTGCATTGTATTTACTTGTGTTGTCTTTGACTATTATTTAAATTGGTTTGTTGATCCAAAACACTTAAATGTGACAAACATACAAAAAACACTACTGCATATTTATGATGGTGTATTATTTATTATGAATAATGTGTAACAGCGGATGATCAATTACAAATCATCACTCACTCACTCATTCTCTAATCCGTATGATCCTGGACAGGCCCGTGGGAAAGCCGATGCCCAACCAGGGTGTAAGATAATTGCAAATTATGAATGGTTCAAATAAATATGTGGCTCTTTAAGATATACATCCAGAAGTAGTAAGGAGCACTTTGTAGTTTTCTAATTACAGACTGTAGTCCATCTGTTTCTTTACTTTATTCATTCATTTTTCTCTGTTCTCTATTGCTCAGAACCAGCACAGTATCAGAACAGCTGAGGTACTATTTGAGTGGCTGAGTGGTCAGAGATAGCAGCCCATCTGTTGTTGCACCGTTTGTGTTAGTCACCCTGTAATTCTTCATCATTGCTCACAGGGCACTGCCTGCTGATGGCTGAACATTTATGGTTGGTGAACTATTTTTAAACCAGCAGTGACACTGGGGTATTTAAAACACCAGTATCACTGCTGTGTCTGATCCACTTATACCAGCACAACACACATTAACACACCACCACCACAGTTTACTGAGTGGTGAAAAATGGAACCACAAAGTGCTTCTGTATGGTAAATGGAACTAATAAAATTGGCAAATAGTATGGGAACAAGGTGGTGTGCTTAATAAGTTGATAGCTGAGTGTATATTTAACTGTCTACAATATTAATTATTGTCACTCTTTTGTAACTTTTGATTCCAATCCTCTTCTGCTTCCGTGTTAAGAACGTATAATAATGGAAATCTTTATGACACAATTGGAAAAAGATGAGTTTATTTTAACATATACAGAACTTTGTACTGTGCAGTCATAAATCTCACGTCAGCGTTCCAATATATCAGTTAATTGTGTTCATTCTCCACATGTGCTGTGTTGTTGAATAGGGACAGGCTGGGTATGTTACTGGTACACACTGGCACACATATATTGCTTCATCAGTGTGTTCACGCGTTCTGTATCACCAGTGAGTCCACTGTAAAAAATATATAGCATAGGTACAAACAGGTATTAGAGAAATCCACTGTTCTAAGGCAATCTGTGATGACCAGGATGGGTTATTTCTGGTTTGTAAATGCCACAGTAGTTTAATATACTATATTGTAGGTGTATTTGAAAAATGGCCAGTGACTGTAGATATAGGTTTGGTGTCCAAATTTTACCATAGTGTATTTATCCAGACCGCACTTGTACTTTTTGGGTAAATTGTGTTTTTAGGCAATTAAATACAATGCAATAATTAAATATTTCATATCATCAAGAGGCATAAAGATATAAAATTTATAGGCATAAAAATTAACTATTCACAAAACAACAAATTATTAAGGATTACCTCTTCTTGCTGTTTTGCATGCGGCGAAGGAAGGAGCAGAGGGAGGAGAGCTTTGCCTGAGACTTGAGCATCTCAGCATAGCGATTGGTGAATTCCAGATCTCCTAGTTGCCGGGTCTGCAACTCTGATCTTCTACACCTACAATGCGGAATACTCATATTAGGCTTACGACAACACACAAACATTAATTTAACATTTACATTAATCTTACCTTTACAGCAGACACCCTTAGGCAAAAGTGTTTAGAAATGATCTAAAACGGTACAGCCGGAGCAATTAAATGTTCATCACTTTACACAAGGGTTTATAAGGTTTGGGACTTGAGCTCTCAACCATCTAGTCAATGGTTCAGGACCTTAACCACTTGAAAATTTTGAATTATTATATATGCGCTACATCTAGGCAATTATCAGACCCGTTTATCCTGACCGACTTAAAACTGTTGCATTTCAAGCAATTGGGTGTTGTCTTGCTTAAAGACCTAACAGAGGCAGGTTGACAGAGAATTTTGAAAATAGGACCTTCTGGTCCATAGTCTAGTACCTTAACCACTAGGCTACCACATTCCCACAATACCACAGTATTGTATTTGTGATTTTGTAATATAGGAGGAAAACTGTATGGTAAAATACTTGTTTATAATACTGTACATTCAGTTTAAATTCATAAATGCAAATCAGACTAGCTATACAACCCCATGTTAAATAAATGAGTTAACACTAAAGGAGAAACTTGGGTGGTGTAGCAGTTTAATATGACATACAACCAACTTTAACACTCATGTATCATTAAACTTAATCTAGTAATTGTCACTTGCATTTATTAGTTTGCTTTACTTGATTTAAAAGTTAACTTTGTTAAGTAAAAATCCAAAACGTCCAATAAATCGCCTAATGCTTAACACATTAGATTAGTAATATACCCCATTAACTACACTTTATTTATGGCCAGAACAGACATGTCTGAAAAGGATTACAAATTACAACATATTATAATAATACATAAATAATAATAAGAATTTTACTTGATGATTGTGGACTGTTAGCGCTTTGTATTTGCATTTCTATTGCAGTACCATGGTTCATGATCGCATGTAAAATCTTGGCAAATCATAAAATATATCTTCATGTTTCTGTAAAACAATTAGGTTTTTGTTTAAGCCCATTCATGTTACAAAGGAAAATCTGCATCTTACCCTCTATATTTTGCAGCAAGGCATTCTATATCTGCGTTGTCCCTAGGAAGCAAACATCTTCTGCAGGAATGATTATCCCTGTTTACAAAGCTGTCATCATTGTCATCCATCTTCATTTCCTCCACGTGCCTACAATCAAACCACAAATTAAAAATCAAACAAAATAAATGAAAGGACATAAATGCAAAAGAACAGCTGTCTGAAGGAAAACACAATCCTACCTGCCCTCAGATGGGAATGTGGCTGTGTACTGGATAAGAAGTGATGATAACAGGACAGCCTGTGTTAAACTCAGCAGAAAAGGCATGGTAATACCTTGGTGATATGAAAGAAGAAATAAACTTGGTTAATGCAATAAAATCCTCAAGTTATTTTCACTTTTCAATATTAGATAATGAGCTAGAATCTATTCAGTGGCCATACTAATTTAGAAAACTAGATCCAACTCACCAACAGGACAGTCCACTTACTGTGAAGCACTTGCAGCAGGAGAATACTTGTGCTGGCCTCTTTGCACAACGTGCTTTTTGTACCCCAGAAAGTATTGACCAGGGGAAAAAAATGATGCCAGTATGCAGCCTCACATCCTGACTATATTAATCCATATCTAGGACTTTATGGCTGTGCTTATTTATATTACACATTATGCCTATTTACCATGGCTTTACCCTGCTGGGAGCTCCAGGGAATTTTGTGTGCTCTTGCTAATATGCGTAAATATCATTAGCAATACTCACTTCCTTAATTGGCAGTTAAAATCCCACCTAATTATTTTACAGTCCAATTTGTTGTGGACCTCACTGAAAAATCAATGTGATGAAGCAGATTGTTCAACTGAGAGTTTAAACACGTTTTCACTGTATGATGTAAATGTTTGCATGTTGTTTAACTGTATTTTATTTGTGTATAATTGGCATGTCCTGTCCAACATCATGTCTTTAGTGTTCGTAGGTTGTAGTGTTAATCTGTTGCCCAGGGTTACAATTTGTTTAGTTGCTATCATATGTATTTTATGTCATGTTTTAAATAGTTCCATTTGAGTGTCTTTATCTGTTTATAATCATTCTCTCTCATTCCCAAAGGTCAAATGATGCCAGGTGACATCTGCAAGTAATCTACTATTCTTCTGTGAAGAAGTAATTTTCTTAAGACTTAACATAATTTGCCAGGACCTGCAAATGCTTGCTGCCAATAAGAAACTGTTAAAAACTGTTGTTGTGAATATAGTTCTAAATTATTCCTGGTACTGCTACCACAACCTTCATTCTATTTGTATTATTTACCACTTCAACTTCAATGTCATGAACTCAAGATAGGCTGGTTTGTTTTGGCTGGGCTTAATATTTAGGAAACTGACAATACAGCACATATTAGTATACTGTAGGTAAATCATAACTAACACCTCACAGCTATTAATCACTTTTCTGATTGTTATTCTTATTGTAAAGTGTTACCACTAGTTGTCTTATTGGTAGCTGTACAGTTAGAAACCATGACAGTTGCATAACCCTGCAGTGATCTTGAGTTGTCACTTGTACCTATGTCACAAAACAGTGCTATGCCATGTCAGTGTCACTGCTATGTATAGTAATCATATTATATCACCATGATTTTATGGTGGCCCATGTTCATTTATGTTCAGAGCAGAAGAGGGATGACAGTGGGCAGTTACTACTGTAAATTTGGAAACTGAATATGTAATGCTAGTAGAGATACTTTACCATCCAAAACATTTAAATGTCTTATTTTCTTAATTAAAAAAGTAGACATTACTAAGTGCCATCCTAATTAATGTTATCATTGCAATTCATCATGGAGCTAAAATGTACGGATAATACAGTAATGTTACACTAGACGGATGGAGCCCATCCTAATTGAATCATCTAAAATAGAATTAGAAAGTGTACTTAAACTGTGACTGGGCATTTCTAAAGGGCAAGGCAAGGTGTTTGCAGTAGAAATCAATGCAAATCAAAATTATACGTCATGCAGCACTAGAGAGCTATCATAGAAAAGTTTTGACGAATTTGTTTTCGTTATCCCAAAATAGTGATTAAATTATAGCATGTTCTGCCAAGACTACACAAAGACATACCTGACTGCAAAAACACTTTCTAAATATTTCATAAAAGCCCCAATTATCAGTTGTCAAAAAGCTAATGGTAATTGTAACGATGTTCTAATTTGATGATGTAAGGCTTTGATGTAATAATAACAACCAAATAACAACTGTCATTCTTCTGGAGCTTCTCTCTCTCCTGTGGGTACAGACAGAGATAATGAGCATGAACTGCCACATTGCATGCCCAGCTTTAGAACTAATCACTCACAATTTGTCAGATGGACAGTTGTTGCAGAAATCCAAATAATATAGTGTTTGTGTAGTTAACAGAAAGTTTTTTGCAATCTAGGCAGTTCTAGTGATTAAAGCAGATGACAGAGACCTTATTTGCTGTTTCCTTTACACAGACACTTACATGGGTTATAAAATCATCTGTCTATCATCTATTTGAATGATACAGTGGAGATTACAGTGGACTTTTTAGGATGAATCAGTAACATATTGAAATGCATAATGCTTGGTACATGGTCAACATAATACTAACTAGTGTTCAAAACTTCGAAAACACTAAACTATGTTACGCTACCATAACACCACTGAGTCTTAGTTCTGATCAATTTCTTTTTCATTCGTTACCTCTTTCAATCTACTGGTCTATACTTGTTTAAAATGTTTCTCTTTCCACCAAAATCCATACAAACACACAAACAGACAAACAATTACTGATTACAGGACACAGTTATAGTAATACAGTTAAAGATACAGCACTAAACTATGGCTCAGTCCAGCTTTTCTTAACAGGTACCTGTGTACAATTCTGAATCTGATTGGCCCCAGATCACTCTGGGAAACCTTATTTCCTCAATAATAACCAGCCACCTTGCACTATACCTCTCTGCTGCCTTCACTGGTCTGTGGTGTGATACCAGCACAACAATATGTGCACAGCTAAAAATAATTTAATTTTTGAGTAATTAGTGTGCATTTATGATCAAATTAATTAAATATGACACTAATATACCTATTACTAACTGCAATAAGATGTTTATGTATTATTCACATATTGTGAAAAATTTCACAGCAGCCATTATCCTAGTTTCCTAATAGCAAAAAATGTTTATAGGTTGTTAGAAACCTTTGTAATTTGTTAGCAAAGCTGTACTATGTAATGTAATGTAATGTTATGTTAGTATGATCAATAAAGAAGATATTTCTATGTCGTGAACTTGCATTTATAATGTCAAGGTCAAATCTAAGCGGTCAAACAGCTCAAACCATATCTGCTGTTGTTTTGGGAAATATGGTCCATTCCGTATGTCAGATTGCCAAGAAACTGTACATTTAAACAAAGGTATCCACTACTCTCTTAACAAAGGAGGAATTACGAAAAGCATAACCATAACCTTCCCATAACCACTCACAGATTAGTAACGTTGGCTAATATACAAATATAGTGAATAAATGGTATTTTATATCATTTGTGTAATGAGGCACATTTTATCTAGACGTGTGTGAAAATCTAATGATGCTTTGGTTCATATTTTGCTATCCAACAGAACCCATATTCTCTGGTCTGGCAACCTGGCTTTGTGAACTGAATATGGACAAATTTCAGCATATGTACGTTTATTCAAATGTTATACAACCCCAAATACAATCAAGTTGGGACGCTGTTTAAAATAAAAACAGAATAAGGTGATTTGGAAATCCTTTTCAACCCATATTTCATTGAATACACAACAAAGACAAGATATTTAATGTTTAAACTGATCAACTTTTTTTTTTTTAAATATTCACTCATTTGAAATTAGATGCCTGCAAAACTTTCAAAAAGATACGGGATAGAGGCAACAAAAGACTGAGGAAGTAGATTCTCAAAAACACCTGTTTGAACATTCCACAGGTGAGTGTCACCAACAGGCTCAGTTTCAAATTGTTTTTGGAAATCATGAACGTTGTGTCCTCTAAGCCAAAGAGGAAAATGACTGTCCAGATTTTTATCAGCACAAATATCAAAAGCCTGCATCTTTGATGGTATGGGGGTGTGTTAGTGCCCATGGCATGAGTAACTTGCACATCTGTGAAGGTTTCATTAAATTCAATATTCAGTACATACAAGTTTTAGAGCAACATATGCTACCATCTAAGCAGCGTCTTTTTCAGGGATGTCCCTGTTTATTTCAGCAAGACATAAATATAAAATTTGAAATACATTAAATATCTTGTCTTTGTATCAGTTAAAAAAAAGGATTTGCAGATCATCGTATTCTGCCGTATTTACGTTTTACACAATTTTAAAACACATCTCTTTCCTCTCTATTCTAGTAAAGGAGTAGTAGTATGGGTTATACCATAAAAGGTGAGCTTTTGCCAAATCGTGAAGAGTTTGCATGTAACCGTAAATGTTATATTTGGCATTATTAAATGCTGTCTTGAGCCTTAATAATTAATATAGCTAAGTGTCCATAGGCCTATAACTTGTATTGGTGTGTATTCATTGTGTTTGGTTGTGTATTATGGCATTTCCACCTGCTCTGTATGTGCTGTGCAGTTGCAGAAAAAGAGGCTCTCCAGTAACTGATGAAGTTACTACCATCAGACCACATGCTTATCAAGTCAGATTTGAACATTTTATTCTTCATACCGAGAGATGCATCAAAGAAATAGAAATAGATGAAATAGTTGAAGACTCTGCTCTTGCATGTCAGAAGCAGCCCCCCCAATCTTTCTACCTGCTTTGCCGTTTGCTAGGAGATTCTAATGATATATAGATCTGACTGTACATTTCTTTAGCATGTAATTGCTGGCTATTCTCCTTTTTGAAATATGAAGCAGGTTACGCTGAGCTGCGTCCTGTTTTGGTTTACATGTGATGGTGTCATTGAACAGAAGATAATTTGCCAGCAATTCAGCTCCCTCTAGGGTTTGACTTGTAAAATGCTGGTTCTATCCACTGGTTCTCCATTTCACTCTCCATGTTTGAATGGGCCCTGCAGTATCCTGGTCTTAATTGTGAAAAAGTTGCACAGTGTTTCTAAAGTAGCGTGGAATGGGAAATGCATGCAGTGTAACATTTACTTTGATTTCATAGTAATCAAAGTTTTTTTATTTGTCATTTTTATTTCATTTCTATTTTTATTTCATTGCACACAGTATGAAGCTGAAATATTTTATGTTTTTTCTGGTCTTCCATTCATTTCATGTATTACTAAATATCCATTACTACATTTCAGGCCTGCAACACATTACAAATGGGAGTGGGCAATTTAGAGCTAGTAATATTTTTATATATGTTTATATATTTATTTAAGTAAATAATGATGTTAATGATGTTACTTAATTTAACAGGTGATAATAATTATACAAGGTTATAATCATAATTTTTACAAAAGCAGTAACCACGAAAGTCTTTAAGAAGCAAAGATGGCCAGAGGATCTCCAGTTTGTCAACAAATGCATGAGAAAATTATTGAAATGTTTAAAAGCAATAGAAAACCTGAATGGATTAACGTATGTATGGTGCATATTTTCACTAAACAAGGAATTGAAATTACACTGAGTAAAGAGCAAGGGCACAAGGGCACTCCGGTTCCCAAGATGGCACTGCATGAAGAACTGTCACTCAACAATAGCAGATATAGCCACATGAGTAAGGGATTACTTTGGCAAACCTTTATCAAGCTCTACAATATGGAGTTAAAAATGGCATTTAGAACTTTACTGACCAAAAAAGAAACATGTCCATGTCCAGAAGCGGCATCAACTTCTCAGAGGCATCTAGGATGGACCATCACACAACGGAAATACGATTGTTAAAAAACTGGAGATCCTCCATGCATCTCTGCTGCTCAAAGACTCAGCCTTATGTAAATTACTAGCCATAAATTGCCCCATCCCAACTTTTTTGAAATGTGTAGCAGGTCTGAAATGCAAGATGAATGTTTATTAACCAATGAAATTAAGTTAAACTAGACAAAAATGAAAGATCTCAGGAGTCTATTGGTGTTTCTGGGTTGGCACCGGCTGTCCCGTGACCCTGCGTGGATCAAGCAAAAGATAATGGATGGATGGATTTGTTATTTACTTCTGTAAATTGCAAACCAAAAACATATTTTGATTTCAATGTATTAGTCAAAGTAATTACTTAAAAAAATATATTTTTAAACACAGCTAAACTGCAAGAACATATGACACATTTGAATTCACTAAACAAATGCATTTAGTGGCCTTTTACTGGCCTTTCTGCATGCAGAAAGTGAAAGCTGCACTAATTTGTTTTGATCAACAGTTTGATTAAATGCAAACACAGAGAGCATTGTTTGCATCCTGCACAGTGAGGCGCACACATCAGCCACTTGCACATTTAGAGGCATTGGAAAGCTCTAATTAATCAGGGATGGAAGTGCCGACAGAAGTGTTCTTTTTGTCTCCATGCTGCAGTGCTAATGCTTGAATCAATAGAGCATTCTTTGCAGTAAATTATGCTTTATCAGTTACATGACTGATATCTAAAGCGATTTCTTTGAAACATTAATATGATAATGACATTTTTCGTTGGTTTTTTATTCCCCTGTCATAATGGAGAAGACCAAGAGCATTGGAAACATAAATAAAAGAAAACAAGTAGTTTATTGCAAATGCTGGTTCTATCCATTAAAAATAAGTATTTGATGCAATAGAAAACAAAACTTTGTCTAGGTCAGACGTTTCCTGTAGTTCTTGGCCATGATTTTGACCCACTCCTCCATATAGATCTCCTCCAGATCCTTTAGATTTCGGGGCTGTAGCTGGGCAACATTGAGTTTCAGCTCCCTTCAAAGATTTTCTATTGAGTTCAGGACTGGAGACTGGCTAGGCCACTCCAGGACCTTAAAATGCTTCTTACGAAGTCACTACTTAGTTGCCCTGGCTGTGTGTTTCGGGTTATTGTCATGCTGGAACACCCAGCCATGACCCACCTTCAATGCTCTCAATGAGGGAAGGAGGTTGCTGGCCAGAATCTCGTGACACATGACTCCATCCATCCTCCCTTCTATATGGTGCAGTGGTCCCTTTTGCAACCCAGTATGATGTTTCGTGCTTCACAGTCGGGATGCTGTTCTCATCCTTCTTCCTCCTCCAAACATGACAAATGATGTTCATATCGAAAAGCTTTATTTTGTCTCATCTGATTACATGATCAAGATGGTCATTGGCGAACTTCAAATGGACCTGGACATTTGATGTACAGTGCATCCAGAAAGTATTCACAGCGCTTCACTTTTTCCACATTTTGTTACGTTACAGCCTTATTCCAAATTG
>JAVSBV010057743.1:0-10687 GCA_033117975.1 Parotocinclus spilosoma
GTTCTTCAAACGTTGACTGGAATTTAGTAAGAACTTGTTTTTTACAGTATTATGCTTTGCATGCTGAGTACCTATACTGTGTTGTAGATCGTTTCGAAAAACTTTTATTTTTCAATGAACAAAGTTTGTAAGCAACAGTACTTCTTGTTTGTACGTTCGCTATACGTGTAAATCACACAAAGGTTTAATAAACATCTAATATGTTACATAGCATGTCCCGTCTTGTAACATGGGGCATGTTCGTTTAATCGGACCAGCCAGTTATTAGGACCAAAACCATCGTGTCCCAATGTGGTCCCATTACCCGAAATCGACTGTAGTACAAAGTGGTATGACTGTACATAACTATATCTTCTTATTTAGATTTGGTTTTTTTCTCTTCACCAGGGTTTTCCAGAGCGAGTCTTGTCCACCTCACTCTATCCTCTGCATCCTCTGCTCTCACACCACCTACCTGCATGTCTATATTGGCCGTATTCATATAATCTCCTATTTGGTGTTCCTCTGTGCCTCCTGCCTGGCAGCCCCATCTCCAACCTCCTCTTACCAATATATGCACGATCCGTCCTCTGCACATGCTTCCAAATTTTCCAACCTTTGCTGTCCCTCTGATGTTCTCATTCCTAATCCTGTATATATAATGATTTTAAGTGCAACCTAGTTTTGCATGTCTTATGTATGTATAGTTGTATAGCTGAAACGTGTAGAGGCCCACCACCTTTTACACGTGCAGAAGAGTTGGCATTGTCACAGAACAGTGGCCGGCCTATAACGGAAGGAATCCCTAGTGGACGCTCATCAGAGCCATTGACTTCCCAAGACACAACCACTTATGTTCAATGCAGGTTGATTACAGTTGGATTACAGTAAACCCATTTGTAGTTTATAAAGTGTGGAATGATCATTTCATTTATACACCCCATTTACACAGTCTTACCAAATATATAATGCTATCTCTCCAGCGATTGGTGGTGTTCTTAACATTAACAAAGCCTTCTGTAGTTGTAAGTACAGCATGAAATTGGATCTTGCATGTTTGATGTGATTAACTTATTACACAGCAAATAATCCATGTTATTCTACAAGGTCTACCTTACAAAACAAACAAAGAAGTGTGACCTGCAAATCAGGCAGACAAAGCTAGAAATTGAGTTGCTTGAATATAAGGTAAGGGTGGGCTGTGCTGTGGCTGTATGAATATTAATGTACTTACCAATGAATAATGACAAGGTAATTACATTCATTTCCAATTGTGTTCATTTACAGGAAATAAAGAAATCATGAAATACAACAGTGAAATTGTCTGTGAAATTCAAGCGGCGGAATGCATTCTTTATTCAGCAAAATAGTGAGTGCACATCGAGTCTCTGACAACTCTTCCATTTCAGACACGTAACAATGAGATTCGTCGTCGGTGTGTATGTCTGATATGGTAGGCTGTCGCTCTCCTTTTATGGTGGCAATGTTGTGCAATACCACACATGCCACTAAACGTGAGGTTTATACCACATACTGCGTACGCTGCGTGTGTCTCCGCTACTCCCACTCCAGTAGTTACAGTAAACTTTGCCGACCTGGAGACAGTGGCTGCAGAACTCACACTGACCCAAGCTGTTCGGCAGCTGATGGTGGGCCCATTGATCTAGTTTTTGTTTGTTTCCCATTCATTCCACGTCCTTCGATGAAGTAAGGTTCTCAGTTTACTTTTATGTCCCTCGGCTATTAGAGGCTGTCCCTGCCCCTTGGCTCTCGCAAGCCGCTCTTGTTCCTCGGCTGTTAGAGGCCGTTCTCAATCCTCGCCTGTTAGAGGTCATTCTCGTTTCTCGCCGTTCTCGCTCGTCGCCTATTTTAGGCTGTTTTTGATTTTTCGGCTCGCACGTCGTTTTTTCATTTCCCCGGCTCGCACTATGTTTCCATTTCCCCAGCTCGCACGCTGTATTTGGTTGTTTGGCTCACGCACCGTTTTCAAGTTTCTCTGGTCTTGCATGCCGTTTTTCATTTCCTAGGCTTGTGCACCCCGTTCTGACCCTTTGGCTCCCACGCCGTTCTGACCCTTCCTCGGTCCGCTCGCCATTTTGGCTCCTTGGTTCAAATGCCGGTTCTGTTTTTATTTTCTTTTGTTTCTTTTATGATTTCTTGATGCAGGCAGCCTTAGTTTGGCCGTTTTGAGGGATTTTTGGCTCCCAGGGCGTTTTTGTGAAATTTCGGCTTCCAGGTCGCTCCTCTGGACCCTCGGCTCCCTAGACGGGTGGTGCGTCTTTCTTTTTTTTTCCATTACAGGACTCCTTGCCTCACTTCTCAGCCGAGACTCTGGGTTCCTGCCCTGCTGAAATGAAGTGGCGCTGCTCCTCACTTGCCGTCTGGGTGAGGACCCCAATAATCACCTCCTGGACTGTGGCGCTGACTTGGACCTGGATGACCTTACCGTCTTCATTATCAGATTCGATAATCTCCGAGGTTCTTGGCCCAGCTCTCCATGCCGTTACCAGCCTTGCCAGCTCCCTTAGAGCCCATGGAACTCGGCAGGGCCTGTCTCTCATCTCTGGAACGCCAAGGACATCCTGAACCATCCACGTCTCCCAGATCCTCGTGAATGCAGCCGCCTTCGCAAGCCCCTGGAGCTGTTAGGCCTAGTCCTCCTTCGCCCGTTATGGGTCCTTTGGGGGGGGACTGTCATGTGCGTTTCCAGCAACCTTACCGCTCCTATCACGCTAGCACCTCAGTTTGAACTTCGATCATGCACTTATTACACACAGCTGGGACTCATAATTTTCTCATTATTTATACTCCCTCCTTTCTCTGTTTCATCACAAAGTCGTGTTTGATACGAGTACGTCGCCAAACCGTCACCCACTTCTCCTGGTGCGAGGGCGCTGCCGGAGGGGGGGCACTAATGCCTGTGGCATCCAGACTTGCTAAGCTAGAGTCTGAGCTAGCCTTCTCTAATGTCTGGATGCGGGCCTCTAACACTACAATCTCCTTCGTCAGACTAGCTACAAGCCTCGTGGTTAGCTCCTCGTTACACAGCTGCCTGTTTTATGTTAGTTTTTGTAAAGTTTACTTACTGTTTTGACTTTGGTTTCCGTTCCCAGTCCACGCTTCTTTCTCGTTCCTGGAACCTATGCCACGTACCAATCAGTGGACCTTTGTTTGTGCCCAACCCTGGGACAGGGTGCCTCGTTTTTGCCTGCCTTTATTGAATAAATTCCTAAAATTCACAAAAATGGCCTGGGAGCCAAGAGTCCAACCGAGAATCCACAAAAATGGCCTGGGCGTACGCTTTGTGTGTCTCCACTACTCACACTCTAAGTTACATAGAGAATTAAAATAAAAAACATTTTAAACAGATTTAAATTATTTGATAGTTGAAGCAGACCTAACAGACAACGGAAGAGAGTTCCAGAGGGTGGGAGCAGCCACAGCAAAGGATCTCAGTCAGTGGAATGCAGCGACCTGGTTGGAGTGTAACATTGCAGAGATAGTGGGAAGCTAGACCGTGGAAGGATTTAAATGTCAATTGTTAATGCGTTTATGGCAGTGTAGTTGGGTTAAAAGAGTTTTGGATGCAAGATTCGAGTGGAAGTAGAAGGAAGACCATAAAGAAGAGAATTGCAGTTATATACTTCCAGCGCTGCTGTAGGTGGCAGCCTTTCCAGTAGCTCTGTCTTTAGTGTATTTTTTTATACACTGAATCTGCATCTCATTTTAAACCGGAGGTTTTATGTTCATCTGCACTGTATGACTGTATGACATTCTACAGCATGACACTTCACTGTCCATGATGTAAATCTACTCCACTTTACTCAAGTTACTACCACAGAATGCTGTTTAGATATACTTTCATATTTACAATTTATTTATTTATTCAGTGCAATACATAAGATATTCTTTATGTTCTTTACATTTATCTATAGTTTGTCTCTTTGTTTTTTTGTGTCTTGATTGTGCTGTACTGTGAAGTCCAGCCCAGCCAGACCTCCCGGCCAAAGGTCAGGGAATGACAAGACAGACGTGACCCAAGACTTTGGCCCCAGTAGACTTTCGCCATGCACCCCAGTCTAAATCTAACCAAAAGTGTATGTATAAGAATGTTTTTAGCCTAGACTTAAATATCAACAAACATGACTCTTGAATCTTGAAATAAAGTGGGGAGTTTATTCTATAGTTGGGGGGTCATGTATCAGAAAGCGTTTCCCCCTGCTGTGGCTTTTTTATTCTAGGAACTGAAAGTCCTGCACCTTGTGAACAAAGTAGACGAGTAAGACTCCAAGAGTTCACTCAGATGTGGGGCCAGACAAAAAACTTCATAACAAGAAGTATTTTCTAATCAATGCGGAATTTAACTAGTAACCAGTGTAAGGACGACGTAACAAGACTGATGCGATCAAATCTTCTAGTTCTGGTTAGAGCTACTGCATTCTGCACTATTTAAAGTTCATTTAGAGATTTACTACATAATTCAGCAAGTAAAGTGTAATCCAACCTTGAGGTTATAAATGCATGAACCAGTACCTCCACATCTTGAAAAAAAAGGAAACTTTCAAGTTTAGCAATGTTACATAACTGAAAGAAAGCAATTAGTGGGATGTTGCTAATGTGCACGTCAAGGGCGAGAGTTAAATCAAGCGTAACACCTTAGTTTTTTACAATTACCCAACAACCATCTCAACAGCAAACTGTCTCTCAGAGTCTTCGATCCAACTAATAAAACCTCAGTTTTATCTGAATTAAGTAAAAGGAAATAAAAAGAAATCCAATTTTTAACACAATTCTCAATTTTCAGCTGATATATATAGTGTATAGTGTAGGTTGACCAGATTTGGGTTTCTGAAAAGGAGGACACCTTTTTTTTTATTATTAATAAAAAACATACACTGTCATTTTTTGAGTTTAATAGTGATAGACTAATACTGACTAAGACTGATAGGTTTCTCTTCAGTACACTTTCATTTCGGCATTGCCGTAGAACAGGCGGACACGTGCTTTCACTTGTAAACACTCGGGGGTAGACTGGCAAGCCCACACTTTCTTCTTCACACAGTCACAATGCAAAGTAGATAGATTTGAGGAGAAGGAAGACTAATTTGCGATACAGAGAAACCTGGAATGGAGTAGAATGGAATGGAGTGGCAATTCTAATCACAATGCACTGTACTGTATTGTAATGTATTATGTTTGAGGCAGTCGAAAAAATTTTGTTTAAGGAAAATCGAAAATTTTGAAATTCCCCCCGGACATTTTTTTAGGTCTCAAAAGGAGGACAGGAAAAAGAGGACATCTGGTCACCTTAGTACAGTGTATCATCAGCAAAGTAGTAAAAACTAATGCTATATTTACAAGTGACTAGACCACCCCAAATCATAAAAAGTTGTGACGATTCATTTCAGTAGCATCCCGAGATATTCAGAAGTGGCATCAACTTCTCTGGGCTCTCAGGATGTGATTTGGTCTGTGCTCTTCAGACTAAAGACAAAAGACCATCCAAAATATTATCAACAACAAGGTCAAAGGCCAAGGTCTTTCATGGTACGGTGATGGTACGGTGTTATTAACATCCATTAAAGTGGCTTAGACAACTGTCCAGCCCTTGTCCCGACAGATCTCTATTATTTCAATATGAATATAGCTTAACCAGCTCAGTCATGCTTGCAACATAACTGAGCTGAGCTGAGCTAAAATGAGCATGGTGTCAATTTATTTAGCAAAGCTGAATATTTTTTTATTGACCTTAACAGCATAAATATTTTAGCCCATACAATCAAACCATCAGAATTCATGCATAGTATGAACTGTAATATGAATTTAATATTTGTATGTAAGTCACAAAACTTTCGATCCAGTCAACTGAACAGTATTATTAAATATACCCCCAACTAATCCAAGTTATGCCTATACTATTTGAATGAGTGAAGGGAAGCCAATTCCGTGTACACTTGTTTTTCTCTACATATTTAGTTCAAAACGAAGTAAAGAGAAATAATGGGACTATAAGCATAAGCATATTTTTTAATACTAAAAGCCATTTATTACTAAAAGCAAATACAGTATTTCAGAAGTGAAAACTGACACAAACAGAACACAAACAAATGCAATATATTTCCTTTTCTGGCATAACAAGCTCATGCTGACCTCTTCTCTACACCTTGCTTAATGCCAAGCACTAAGTGAAGGAACCAGTTAAATTGTACTGTCCAGCCCTTGTCCCGACAGATCTCTATCTGATCCAAGAACTGTCTCTGAGCTTCATTTTCAGTGCAGCCCACAGTTAGAGCCTCTCTAATGTACTCAATGTCCTCCTTGCTTGTAAGCTGGGGCATCCCAGTCATCAGCATCATGGAGAATAAGACAATCAGCAGGTTGGTGTGATGCCTCAGTGCCAGGTAGGCTTTCACACAAATGTCCTACATTCAAAACAAATAAACCTGTTACAAACCCAACTTGTATGTATAAAAGATACAATAGTGAGTACCTGAATAAGTGTGTGCACCTGAAACTTGAGAAAATTGGGGCTTGTCTTCCTTCCTGTTGTGCCCATCACATAGAGGAAATCTGGAGTCAAAACAAAGGGGACTCTCTCCTTACTTATCCCCAGGAAGCTCTTGTAGTTCCCAAGAATGTGCCCAAAGTCAATGTGGAAGAGGTTACCTAAGTGTAGCATATGTGTTACCTCAAGCACTGAAAAAATACATTTAAATAAAAAAAACAGCGCATGAGATGAAATATGGTGTGTATATATATATATATATATATATATATATATATATATATATATATATATATACACACACACACAAGTTAAATCAGTTATATGCCGTAATTCATACTCATCTTAAATAATGTATACAGACATGTAACACAGGGCTTTGCCATAACTGTTATTTGGAGAGATATGAAGTCAATTTAATCCAACACATTTTAGTTTCATCTTAAATATCAATGATAATGAACGTTTGTTGTTCATTAATCAACTGCGTCTAGCCAATTCCCATGACATTTTACAATAAGAATGAATCTGCACAGAGGGACCACTCTAATCAAAGCCATTTTGCCTACACCCAGAACAGACAACGGGACACTTTTGCAACTTCATGGACAGATATCTTGTCTAGCATTCCCTTCCCTTTGATCAGAAACAACCTTTGTTTGTACCAGAATGCAAAAAGAAAATGTTAACAACATCAATATTGTGAGACATAACAAATCAATAACATTTTTTACAAGTAATGTAAAATATGAAAATATCAATGTTCTTCTTTATTGGTTGTCTGTTTAATTACAAAAACCTGCAATCCCAAATCAGAAAAAGTTGAGACAGTATGAAAAATGCATGCTAAAATATGTGATTTCAAACAGGTGATGTAAACAGGTGATTGCAATCATGAGTTGGAATGCAGCCTCAAGAAAAGACTGTCTTTTATGAGAAAAGATGGTCACAGAATTTCCAGTCTGTCAACAAATGCATGATAATATTATTTAAATGTTTAGAAAACTTTGAAAAACAAAGACTGGAAGGAATCTAATCGTCTTCTATCTGTAGAGGTAGACATAGACATTACTACAATACATAAAAAAGTGCATGACATTAACAGGAGAAATTCCACTAAGTAAAAGCCAAGGGCACCAGCTTAGGCGAAACAGCCGTGATCTTCAATCCCTCAAACGACACTACATCAAGAATGACCATTTCACAGCAGCTGACATAACCAAGCAGGCAATTTATTACTTTGGCAAACCTTAGTTAGAAATACAATTCAGAGATAGATTCATAAATGTCATGTAATTTGTCACTTGGTAATGTGACATAAATGTCACACTGATCCAAGATATTTACTGTACAAAAAGAAGCCTCAGGTTAACCAGGTCTGTCATGTTGGTAGTGCCCTTGGCAAAGGTCATTTACACTTCTGCAATGGCAGCATAGGGCCTAAAGTGCAGGAATGGATATTTATTAATAAATGAAATATTAACCAGACAAAACATAAAAGATCTTAGTTTAAAAAATCTTAGTTAGTAAAAGTCAAAGCAAATGTAATAAACACTGTATGTGTTTTAATATGCATTTATTATACTAAAAAAAGGAGCGCATTTGGGCGTGGCAAAGGGCATTATGTGAAGTAAGTAGCTGAACTTGCAAGTGAAAGTGGATCTCAGCAACAGTCTCAAAAATCCCAGTCTAAAGGACATTCTGACCAAAATTTGTGGTGAGAACAATGCGACCAATTATTTTTGTGTGTACACATGCTTGTCTGCATACATGAACATGCACAGTATTACCAGATTCTGTGATCATGATGTTGTCATTATGTCTATCTCCAATCCCAAGAACGTAAGTTGCTACACAGTAACCTCCACAGGAATACACAAAGCGTTCCACTGCTTGCTGATACTGGAGTGGAAAAGAAGGAAGCAGTAAAGTCAATACCCTTTTCATGACATGTCCACATTTGAATTATGCAAACTTTATCACACAACCAATCTAAAAGGCTAAGCCACAGAAATTCTTTCACACCAGAAGTTTCCCTGAAATGTTCCTTAGCCTTCAATGAAAACTATAATAAGCACCAATAGATATATAATACCTTGTCCTCATTTACACAATTGTCCCGAAGCCACTGGTTAAGAATTTCATCTTTAAATGCACCAGTATTTCCCACAGTGCTCTGCTGAATGTTAGCAATGGTGGTGGCATCCTTTACAATCTCAATCATTCCTACATTTAAAAAATGGTTGTTTTTTGAAGATTAAAAATTCACAGTAAACATCAGTTTTGTATACAAAAATGTTAACACAAATAACTTAACTTACCAATTTTATTTCCAGTGGAAATGCATCCATATGGCAATAAGGAGAGATCCAACGATTCTGTCTCCCATATGGACTCCATAATCAACAAAATCTATATATTTTATATATATATATATAATATATATATATATATATATGATTAAACATTGTATCACCTCAATGATGTGATCAGGTAGACAGGAAAGCTAGGAAAGCTGTTTAATAAGCTGTTTTAATCAAGATAATACTTTATCACCTGTAGTATTAACATGTCCTGACGCAGGTCATCTCCATCCTTGAAGATAATTCCAATAGTATCACTCGATAAAGTGGTGGGGTCAGCACGCTTGAACTGCAGCCACAGTGGTTTTTTTTTGGAAGCCATTACTTTGCATTGCTCAATCTAGAAACAGTTTTCAAATTCAGAAAGTAATTTGATTGTTTTAGTATGAAGTTTATATACAGCATATTGCCAAAAGTATTTTGTTCTCTGCATTCACAAACATATGGACCTGACTAGCATCCCATTCTCAACCCAAAGGGTCAGACCAACCTTTGCAGCTATAACAGCTAGAAAATGCAGCTCCTGGAGGAACTGCAAATGTGTGTTGCATCGGTGCAGTCGGTTCTGGCCCTGCACAGGTATGAGACATGGTCCCTTATGGGCCTGGGCTCTGGTTGGTTCTGGCCAATCGTGGTTCCAAGTCACAGTGGCTTCTAATCGGCCATGGGTCTGAGACCCAAACGATTCTGAAAGGGTATTGGGCCCTGGTTCTGGTTTGATTCAAGTCTGAGTCCTGGTCCAAGATCTGGTTGGCTCTTGTCAGCCATGGGTATGGGACCCGGTCAGTTCTGGTCAGGTGCAGGTGTACCCATCCCTACCCACACATACCCCTAAATACCCATCCTTATCCACACATACCCTTAAATATTCATCCTTACCCACACATACTCCGAAATACCCCTATCCACAAAGACCCTGAAATTCCCATCCTTAGCCAAAGGCATAAGGTCGGTCAGGTCGGTTCCAGTCAGGCTTGGGTCCAAAACACGGTCAGTTCTGGTAGGGCTTGTGTCCTAAACCTGGTCGATTTTGTCCGGGCACAGTCCCGAGACCCAATTTTTGCTGACAGGGTGCAGATCTGAGACTCGGTCGGCTCTGTTCGGGTGTGGATCCAAGTCCCAGTTGGTTCTGGTAGGGCTTGGATCAGAGTCCCATTCGGTCCTGGTCAGGCTCGGGTCCGAGACAATGTGGGTTCTGATCCGGTTCAGGTCTGAGTCCCGGTCGGTTCTGATCAGTGTTAATTTCGTTGACGATCTATTTTCGTCATAGTTTTTGTCAACGCACCTTTTCTTCCTGACGAAAACTAAATGATAACTAAACAAAAACTACTTACAACAATTAAAACTATGACGAATGACACTTTCGTCAACGAATAAAAACGAGACGAAAATGTTCGGCATAGGTGACGTCCAATCAGAACTGAATTAGCTATGTGAAAGGCAGTGACAAGTTAGGAAAACATCTAATCATAACTCCTTTGACATATATGGAGAGGCTATCCAATCAAACGTACAAATTTGCTCTAAACCCGGGAAGACCATACTAGCTTTGTGAACTGCCATAATTCCTGATTTAACTTAACTTAAAGTTAAAGTAGCTTAAAGAAAATGTCAGCAGGGAAAAAAAGAAGAGCTGATGTATGGGCACATTTCTCCTTTAAGATAGTGAAATAATTTACCTGTGAATACTAGTTTAGTTATTAGTAATTAGTTATAAATACTCTTTTGTTGTATGTTTGGTGCTTATTTTTGCACTTATGGCTCTGCTGCTTTTACTGTACTCAGTTAAAGAATGTATTATGTAATTTGTTATGAACAATGCATTTATTTCTCAGGCATA
>JAVSBV010057754.1:0-10687 GCA_033117975.1 Parotocinclus spilosoma
GTGGCCTAGATGTTAATTAAATAAATACTGAAAGTATATTAAATTATAGCAAAATTAGGTTAATAAATAAATAATAAATTAATAAAAAAAAAAATTAGTAATAGAAAAATGTTAAAATAAACTAAATTATAAAACAAAATCACAGACAGTTGGAAATTAATCTGGATCTCTGAAGTTGTGAGACACAAACACTACCTTTAAAGTCACTGTCAGTCAAAGTCACTGTCATCTCATCATTATTATCATTATTATGCTTATTATGATTATTAGTAGTATTATTATTGTTATTATAATTATTATTCACTCACTCTTCATACCCACTTTTAAGTCCGGGTCATGGGATGTTTGGGTCTGACCAGCACCATGCTGAGCTAGACAGGAACCAACCATGCACTAAGGTTTCAGTACATATTATTATTGTTGTTGTTTACTGTTTTTATTTATTTATTCATTTATTATTATTCTTATTATTGCATTGCAATGGACTGATGTCATTTTGTACACTCTTACACCTGTACCCTTCTTTGGAACGTAATGTCCTGTACATCTTCTCTGGAATAGGTGCTGAACTCTCCGTGACTCAGAACAGGACAAACACGAATGAAAAAAAGAACAAAACATATAAAATTAGTATTGATAATATTATTAATATTACAGGTATTACAGGTATGATGTAAGCACTGTGGGAGGAGGGTAACTGTTCGATGTTAACATTACACTGTTGTTAATTTCTTTGTGTGTGTGTGTATGTGTGTGTGTGTGTGTGTCTCGCTAATTTCACCGTACTCACAGTCGAAGCTCTGATCCATTGATCTACTGTGTTGTGATATTATAAATGACATCACCAGTGCCAATCATAGTGTCATATTTTTCTACGTCTGCTTACTGTAACCTTCTTTGTAGCCTTTCACTCCCAATGTATAAATATAAATATCATATATTCACAATATTTAAATCTGTACTACATTCTAGAAATATACAATGACCAGGCAGGCTATATAAAATAAATATTATTCTTATTTTAAACTACAGCGTACTCCTTCTTGTTCAGGGTTACTTTCAGGACCAAGCCTGATATCTACCAAACTGCTCTAAGTGTAAAGGTGTCCCCACTAAGCCCCGTATGTAAAGTAGACACACCAGAGACGAACAAGCGATCTCAAAGATTCCAACCAACTCACAAGGACAAAGCAAACTCTTGCAACTTTTAAAGTCAGGGATTTGTGTCTGAATTTGGTCACTGAGAACTAAACATACACTAGAAGAATGGAAACGAGAATTATCCTCTCACACGAGTTTTAGTCATATCCTATGATTAAAAAAAACTAGGGATCTTGCATGGTTACTATTTTTATAAAAAAAACTTCCACTAGATTACTCTTGATATTATTAACTTAAAAAAACTATTAAATTAATTAATTTTATATAATAATAATAATAATAATAATAATAATAATAATAATAATAATAATAATAATATATCAGAACATTAAAATCAACACAGTCAGCCACACAGACTATAAGGAATCTTAAATCTTTTTTTATGAACAGTATTACATTTCTATTTAATTTCAGTGCTTGAATTTCACATATTTGAATAATTCTCTTAGGATTTGAAGTACAAAAAGTAGCAATATGCATAGAACTCATATAGAATGTACAAATATACAAAAAAGTAAATTGCTCAAATACATTTAGAAATAAATATAGCAGAGTAAAATGAAGTGCTGGAATTTCATCAGATTAAGAACTGCTGATCTGTAAAAATCACCTTCATGTGATTTCCCGATTTGTGCTTGAGAAAGGAAGAGAGTGTTAGGTTAACTGGTGTCTCTAAAGTGGCTTTTAGTGTGTGACTGTGTGCTTGAATGTGTGTGCACCCTACGATAGAATGGTATCCCATCTAGGGTTGTTCCTATCCTTGCGCCCAGAGTTGCCGGGAGCTGGCCCGCGACCCCATGTGGATTAAGCGGAACATAATGGAAGGATTGATGGATGGATTGAGATGCCTAGCAATTCCCAGCCCTACGGCCTGGTTTGGGTTCCAGAGAGATCCAGTTGTGTGTTTCCCATTGAGTTTCTGCCTCAAATTAGGATCTTGAGCCTCAGCACTCAGCACTGGGTCTTCAGAGGAACGTCCTCAATTTCACAACAAGGAGCCTGAATTTAATAAAATTCCGTTCGGTCAATTACAACTAACAATTGCTTTTCCTGACTATTTACCCCCTAAGCTGAAGATTTTTGAATGAGAGGCTGGATGGTAATGAAGCATAACGTGCCCCGTTAAAGCCATCAAGGCTTCATAAACAGACAGATGGCAAGTTTACAATCGGACTGATACAAATAAAAATATAAAAAACTTCTTGGTTGTCTTTGTTGTCCAGTAATCATAAAGGAAGGCGAAACAAACTCAAGCAAAGATGAGTATCTCGTATTCCGAGGTCTAACAGATTTACAGCTGGAGGAAAAACAGTCATTCTTCATCCTCAGAGACCAATGGAGGATGAGCTTTGTCATTAAATCCATCACCGAGAGCGTCTTCATTCCTTTGTTTGTGGAACGAAGCCAATCATGTCTCCCTCACTGATGGTTTCTAGGAAGCCGTTGGCACTCAGCACAGCTCCGGTGGGAGTAATTAACCGGTTGTAAATCTGCCCAGGCGGACACTAATAGCATCTCTCAAGGCTTCGTTATCTAATACAGCAGTGATGGTGCACAGATACGCTGTCAAAGTAAAACAGGGGCTCCCAATGAGGGCAAGTTTCTGCAAAAATGGAGACACTTTGTTACCCAAAGTGATACTTTAAAAACTGAATATATAACATAGATATTAACATATGCAGGCCATTCTTAGGTGCCTAAGGAGATTAAATACACTGTTCACAAAAATTAGTGGATACCGTAATTTTTGTAAACAGTGTGTTTAACTTTCATTTTATTTGTTAAGAAAACATCCATTTCTGCATTCCAGGCATACAATACATTCCAAAAACAGTTGGGATGGGTCATCACATGTTTGTTTTTTTAAATGAATTAAAAAAATAATGAATAATGTTGTGATTTCAAACAGATGATGTGAGCAGGTGATTATAATCATGATTTGGTACAAACAAAAGCAGCACGTAGGAAAGGCTGAGGCTGTTATGGCCAGAGTATCTCCAGTTTGTCACCAAATGCAAAGAAAATGATTTAAATGTTTTTCAATGTTGAAAAACATTTTTTCTCAAAGAATGATTGGAAGGTATTTGCATATTTTCCTCTACAGTGCTCTGGGTGGACCAAAGACTAAAATAACCATTCAAAAGCCAGGGTCTGTCATGGTATAGAGCTGTATCAGTGCCCTTGGTAAAGTTCTTTACACCTATATGATTGCAGCATTAATGCAAAAAAACACATTAAGATCTTACAGCAACATGTACTGCTTTTCTTTTAAAGAGACACCATCTTTTAAAGAGACACCCATGAAACTTTCAACATGACAATGCAAATCTTCGTGCTGCACACATTACAAAGAGATAACACAATAACACCTGAAACACTCCATCTGTCGCTCCTCTGTGCCAAAGCATCTTTTAGGTGTGGTGAAAACGTAATGGCAACATTACAAAGTGGTGAATGCTTTACAATGCCCTGTGATGCATTTTTATGCATAAGCTGACATGTGAGCTCGGGGGCCTTTCAAAGGGTAAAGCGAAGCTGCAACTACTGAGTTTTGACATCCTTAACGAACTGGGCTGCTTTGCAATAGTTTGTCCAGTCCTCACTAGTTTATGTTCTAACATATCCAACGGTGTTGCGTGTTTAGCTTTTTGACAGTGCTGCACAAGTATGATAGATGGTTCAGTAACAAAGTGTGACACAGGCTTTAAAGAAGCTGCTTTTCAGATCACACTCCATTACTGTACATCCTGCATTAGTTAATGTCAGTTTAGTTTAACTGCTCAAGTGTTTTTCTGCTGTGACCAAACAGTTCCTGTTAACTATAGATGATGCCATCTGGACATACTGTCTAATGTGTGTACTACACAAATATAAAGCAGTTTCACTGTGATGGAAAGGAAAATAGAGCTCGCTATACCAGTTAACCTTTCACTGGTCCAAGGCCAGTTCTTACGGTCGTCCAGTCTGAATGATGCTTGTGTGCTCAATGTAGATATGTTTGTTTAAAAATGGGGTTTGCACGACGAGCACTCCATCCAGTCTGAGATTAGACACAGCAAGATGGCTTTATACTCGAACCCACTGGGAAAACATTCCCATAACATACCAAATATAAACACACTAATCTGTACAAAGAGTGAGGACAAAGTGAGGATGGAGCATATAAATAAACAATAGGTCAGGGCTACTCTTTAAAGCCAAGCTGTAGTGTGTGTGTGCTTTAGCAAAACTGCCTAAACCATTTTACTTGCTTAGTGTAAACAGTCTGACATTTCCCAAAGTGAAACCCAGTTCTGTTTGCAAACTTCAGATATTTCACAGCACCCATCATGTTGTGTAGATAAATACGGAACATCATTTCATAAACAGTGTCTGACTGTAATTGCTTCCCACCTTGCTTCAAGGTCAAGGTAAGCATGCTACATCATGGGTCATGGGTTGCTTACAGAAGCATACGGAGAGCACCGGTGTGGATTGGTTCTACCAAATAGTGGAAAAGGGAGGAAAGAAGTGAGAGCAGAGTAAAATATAGATCCATAAAACATCAAGTAAATAGTCAATTATTCCCACTGGTGCTCCACTCGAGGCATGTCAAAAACATAATCTTTGCTGCGAGTAACATGCAGGGGAAAATTAAGCCGACCAAGTGCACTAGAAAGCTGGCTGGCATGTAGACAGGTTTATCAAGGTCAACTTAAAAGAGTCAACAGCTCAGCAGGAGAGAGGAGCCCAGCCAGTTTGGTTAATTTAACAAGGTTATTACGTTGCCTTTGATGGATTACATGAGGCACGTTTATTTTGGGAAATGCAACATGGTAAATTAATGAAAGGAGAGATTTAGATTTTTTACTATCATTAAGGCTTAGCAGCAATTTTGATTCACGTATATGTTGTATATAAAATGTCTGTCTTATATATAAGAGTTTGTGATGCCATTTCCAAAAAAAGGTTGTTTTTTGAGTATCTGTTTATCTTTTAGATAAAAGGACAGATCTGGCCTTCCATGGGCCATGTTGGGGTTTTATTTATTAGAATGTCAACTGAGGGCAGTGTTTCAATCAATTGTCACTGTTTTTTTTACTTTTTAAGATGTTTCAAATCTTATCTCACTATAAAAACTTCTTCACCCACGGCCACCTCCACTCCTACAGTCAGCGCATTCTGTAAGGAAGTTGTGCGGCTATGCGCGTCATTATGATTTCTGCACATGCTATATAAGCTTGTTTACTGTAAGTAAATTAATAACCTCAATAATAAGTTTAATTATCTTATCGGGCCATGGACATTTAAGGAAACGGGTGGCAAGTGGCGCATACCTGTAGGACTACAGTGAAAGAAAAAAAAAGGCAAGAAAGAAAGAAAGACAAAAGGAAACAAGGAAGGAAAAAAAGAAAGAAAGAAAGAAAGAAAGAAAGAAAGAAAGAAAGAAAAAAGAAAGAAAGAAAGAAAGAAAGAAAAAAGAAAGAAAAAAAGAAAAAAAAAGGCAAGAAAGAAAGACAAAAGGAAGAAAAACAAGAAAGAAAGAAACAAAGAAAAAAAGAAAGAAAGTAAGAATTAAATAATTAAAGAAAAAATGAAAGAAGGAAAGAAAGAAAGAAAGAAAGAAAAAGAAAGAAAGAAAGAAAGAAGGACAATTTAATACATTCATATCATGGTATTGTTGATTATTACTGTATATTATTAAATTAATACATTGTATTAAGTGTATTATAGAATATAACAGTATATGAAAAATGAATATAAAAATAGAGAATATAAGTCAGTCTCTTAGCATTATTTAGTTTAGTAACTAAAGTCACTGAGTGTGAGCTCCTGGCTCTCTGTTTTAGGGATGCTCTTATAACCAGAGTTCTTCATCTGTGGTCACCTGCATTACTTACTGCAGTGAATCATCTCACCTGGACGTGGACACTTTCACTTTCCTCAGCGACTATTTATTGTTACAGTTCAGATTTCTTCCTAATTGGTCTCATTGGTCCTCCTGCCACTGAAACCTCGGGCATGTTCATTTGGGATCTATACTGAGATTTTATAAAGATGCTATGAGATGCCCATTGTAAAAAGTGCAATTCATTCCAATTTAACTTGAACTTGAATATAAGCTAAAGTGTATTAAATATCTTATCAAATAGAGTCTATTAGAATATTCAGCACTGACACAGCAATGTATTACAATTTATCAAACATAGAAGTATCTACTGTACATAAAAGGAACTTTAATGCAATATTCTATAACTGAGTAAACACTTCTTTTACAATAACCTTACTAAGTTTCTTTTCACATGATTGACTTCACTCAAGGTGATCCCTACCACCCACTACCACTCAAGCTTCAGGAAAGGCTCTCAGCGATTTACATTCAAATTATATCCACTTCAAGCACAATCTGATGAGATTACCATGTGTGAAACTTATTCATCCATATAGGAGATAAAAACGATAACGAGGACGTAATGATACAGACAAAAATATAAAGTGTGACCAAGCCAGAGTTCAGCAACAACAGCAACCACTATAACAACATTAAAATAATACTTCACTATCGTATCGTATGAAGTTGACATATGGTCACAGGCAGGCTAATGTCAACCCAATCAAATGCCTCCCGAATGCTGATTGGCCGGTGGTTGCCGTCTGTGTTTGGTAATTTCAGTATCATTGATTGTTTAAATTAGAGGCTTGTGGAAAGAGGCAGCCTGACAAATTTCAGCTCAATAGGTGTTATGGTTTCTAAGAAACAGTAACTTGGCCTTTGCCCCGCCCCTTTTTATTGACAAAGCCATAACTATGCAAGCATCCAGAGAATCCTATATCACTGACATGCTAAAAGTCTGGTGTAAATCTGATATAGGCTTTATGAGTTACGGCTGTCTAAGTAAAATGAGCTCCGCCCCGGTATGATTTATAGACAGGTGGCGACCATGTTGTTCGCAAATGTCAACATGTTTTTGATGAATATAAAGTGGCACAGTCTGCTGATTAGTTTACCATGCAAGTTATGATCATTAATGGAAAGGGAAGAGTTTGCAAAAAATATTTTACATATTATGCAAATTAGCAAGCAATCTAAGTGGGCAGACCTTATGGGTTCTATGAGCTTTGTTTGTAGGGTAAGGACCCATAAGTTGAATGGACCAAAAGTTTTATTCATAGATCTTATGGCGTAGGAGTTATTAACATGTTTGGCTTTGCTGTAGCGCTACCTATTGGCCAATCGGGCTGAGTACAATGCGACTGACTAGCAGGAGAGACTACTACCTATAGACCAAGTTTCATGTCTGTACAACTTACGGTTTGGGCTGCACGATTCATTATAGGGAAGAAGCAGAATACTAATAAAAAGGAAGAAAGAAAAATACTAACAGTATTTAACGCTATTCATTATCCTGTAAAGAAGAAGAACAACAACCATGCATTATTCTTGTTGTTGTTTTTGTTAGTAATGCTTCATTGGTGTTAATTTCATTATGAAATCAGTTATTTACATCTTAAAGCAGGCAATCTTATGAAGAGCAACTTACAACATTTAAACAATTGTGGCTTAAATGCCTGGCTAAAGGACCCACCAGTGATAGCTTGGAAGAGGTGGCTTCTACAATCCTTATGTTATTATTACTACTACTACCACTACTACTACTAATAATGAAATGTATTCATCAGGACTCTAATTAGTAATACTAATACATTTATCTACCACAGGTGGGGACTCCAGTGCACCCTGAATTTGGTGACTGTGGTAGCCTAGTGGATAAGGTACAGGACTATGGACCAGAAAGTCTAGGCTTCAAATCCCACCTCTGCCAAGCTACCACAGTTGGGCTTCAGAGCAAGGCACTTAACCCACAATTGCTTGAATTGTAAGACTGTATGAATTGTAAGGGTGTCAACGTGACTTGTGGCTCAACTCAACTAAATAGAAAAACTCAACTTTGAATTTATTATCTGTGATTTGAACCCATTTTTAATGTAATGGTTTATTTCCATGTATTAAAATTATATTAATTAATGTAGCTGAGCCCATTGTATTGCTTGAGTGGTGTTGTATCACTGTAATACCAGGGTGCATCATGGGAAATTCTGCAGCCAGTCGTACAAAACTTTAAACAAAAAGTTAAAGATTTGGGAATCGCAACTTATTGGCTTGCTCCCACCTTTGACTACTACCAGTAATAATCAAACCACACCAAGTTGCAGTGTGATAGAGTTGTGTGAGTCCCCAAAACAGACACAAACAGAATGCATAAATCAACAATAGGTCAGATCTCCACTTCAGCAAAGACAAATGTGTGCGTTTAAGAAAAAATGCCAAACTCATTCATTTAATCACCTCAAGTAACCTTAAGATGAAAAATACTAGAGTTTAACATGATTATTCTTGACTTTTAATGATTCTGATAACATAGATTGGCATTTTTTTTTAAAATGTGTGTACTGCATTATAATGGGCTGACTGGTCCAGAGTGTATTCCTGCTCAGTGGCCACTTTATTAGGTACACCCACTAAATTGCCTCTTTAACACAAATAGCTAATAGTTTAATATCTAATTGCATCTATCAACTCAATGCATATAGGATTTAAGTGATTTAGCAGGGTTGTTGGTGCTGGACAGGCAGGTCTGCTGATCTACTGGAAATGTAAGGCTCGCCCACTTCTAGGGTTTCCAGAGAATAAAACGATCAAATATCCAATAAGGGAAGTTCTGTAGCCAAAAACGCATTGTTGATGGCAAAGTCAGAGAAGAATGGCCAGACTGGTTTGGGACAAGAAAAAGGCAACAATAAGTCAAATAACCACTCGTTACAACTGAGGTATGCAGAAGAGCATCTCTAAATGCACAGCCATGAATCAGATGGGCTACTGCTGCTGGAGCTCTCTCCAGGTGTCAAGCCTCTTGGCTTAAAACAGGCATCAGAGGCTACAATTCACACAAGCTAATATATGTTTTGAAAAATGTTGGCTGGTCTGATGACTCTCAGTTTATGCTTTATCATTTATATGGTCGAGTCAGAAATTGGCATGAACATCATGAAATTATAGACACCTTTTTTGCCAACCTTTGTTGGCAAAAATATTGTGCAACACTATGACCAAAATATAGTAGCAGGATCCCAGCAAAAGGACTTACAAAGCATGTTGGTTAGTCCAGAACCACTCTTGCACGTGTGGCTGTCGTACAAAATAGGTTCACTCTCTGTATCTTTGTCAAGGACCTGAGTTGGATGTCGGTAGAAATTGTTTTAATGTAATCTTTCAAAATTTAAAATTATATATACATTATATATATATATATATATATATATATATATATATTTTGTGAGTAATCCCGTTTCTCGCTCTCCCTCTCTCTCGCGCTCCCGCAGCCCCGCTTTCTAATCAGCGCGAGATTTCTATATCTCCCTTAATAAGGCTTCTGTTTTCGCTGCTCGAGTGTGAAGTATTATTTTGCCGAACTCGTTTCGTGTGACATACCGAGCGTTCTCTGCGTGAGATATTTCCTAGCTTTCTCCAGTTCTTTCGTCATTCCATGTTGGTTCTACGTTGGGTGAGTCTGTGCATGATTGGATATACTAGTGAGTGTTTAGATTATTATCTGTGTGTATCCCGTTGTCCTCCTCTCACCCTCTCCCCCCTCCTTCCCTTTCCCTTTAGCTTTAGATTTATGTTGTATACGTGTGTGCGTGTTTGGAACGTCCACGTCCCTTTTTTGTCGCTCCAGTGTTTTGTACGTGTATAGCCCTAGTTCTTCCAATCCTTTTCCCTTTACCTTCTCGCTGTTCGTTCGGAGCGTTTTTTGTTATTGTATGTGTTCCCAGGTGGTTGGTTTTCGGTCGGCTGGGGTTGAGTTAGGTCTCACCCTAGCCCCCCCCTCCAGCATGTCCCTGCCTGGGAACGTATTGTTAGTCCCCGTACTAACTTTTCCCGTTCCCATTACTAATCTCTGCTATCTGGGTGAACTAACGATATCTCACTCTCCCTACTAACTCTCTCTTTATCTCCCTCGCCCTCTCTCATCTCCCTCTCTCTCTCTGCGCTCTCGGTCCCGTCCGATCGCCGCCTCGTTCAGTTCACCTCCCCTCTGTCTCACCCTGCTCTTTGAAGTGTCTCCTGCTGCTCTGGTTTTCCTCTTTACCTTTTCCCGCTATCCCTGTTCTGCCATAGCATTTGTTATTTTGTTCCAGTCCTGTTCCTGCACTAGGTTAGCTCTCTCCTCTCCTTCAATAGTCATCAGTGTAGGGATGACTACATTCTTCCCTCTGTTTCCCTATCTGCCTCTCCAGTGTTTCCCTATCTGTCTGAAACCCTGTTTTTTTGTTTTGTTGTTTTGCTCGGTGTGTGCTCTGCTCTGTATCTCCTACCCAGGGCCTCAGCTCTACGCAGATTACAGCTGCATCAGCTCCCTATTGCTCCTCCTGCCAATTGCCTCTCTACGCTCTTGATTAATTATTGCTGTTTGTCGTTTACAATAAACCTTCATTGTTCTGCATTTCCATCTCCTGTTCTCTCCATTGAGCTGAAATTGACATA
>JAVSBV010057765.1:0-10686 GCA_033117975.1 Parotocinclus spilosoma
TATATATTTGATCACTTATTTTTTGACATTTTAGGGGAAGCTGAGCTTCCCTTGCAGTCTTAGAGCAATCACCACTGCTGTGTTTATTGATTGTGCCTGTGTTAGGATAGGTGTTTGGATAGGCAAAATGTTTGCAGTACAGTACTGTATGAACGTCGAAATTCGGTTTATGACGCCACGTAAGAACGAGGACTACCTGTAATTGAAAAAAAAAATTGGACCTTTCATAAACATAAAAGTTTTTCATTAAATACTTATACAGCCTGTTTATTTCTGAATAGCGGCTTTATTAGAGAGCAAGATTAAAATCGGGGGCTGTGAAAAAATTAAAAACTTGCTTTCATATTCATTTTGTTAAATTTTTCCCACTGGAACCTTTTTGTTTCCTTTAGACCGCAATGACACTTTAACTGGGTCCCATCCTGGTTCGCTTAATAAATAAATTTGATTTGATAACTGGTCATGACTCATTTGAAGTTACTCAGAGGTACTCCTATTCTAATGTGGACTCGCACTGAATTTGTTCCACAGAGAACTTGCTCAGATAAAACAGAAGAAGCACACATGTATTACATTTTTGTAATGTGCTATGTCGAGACAAAGAAACTTAATACCAGATTAATTATAAAGTCTGGAGCTGTTAATAATGATCTCCTGTAGCACTTGTGTTTGGGTCATGCAGGAACTGAAAGTCTTCTTATTAAAACTTCATCTATTAAAAGTGTCATTGGGAGGGTGGGAGACAATGTCCATGAAATAAAGCAGTTTATCCTACTTTCTCTTCTCAACTTACCAAGTAAATGAGTCTAGGTTGATCCCAATAAGGCCAGACTTTTTTAATTGCTTGTTCCTTGGATGTCCCTACTTAAGAATCTAGTGAGGAGGGAGGAGCGATCACAATTTCGCGAGGACTATGTGGAATCAATACAATTAAGGAAGGAGGAAGAAATAAAACATTTTTTTATTTAAAAATAAAATGTATTTAATTTACAATTAAATTAAAGTGAATCTGGAAAAAAATCAAATGAACTGAAGAAAACGGTTGGCTCTCCACCTGAGGGCGGAAAAAGCTAAAAAAAATTTTTTAAAAAGTATTACTTTTTTTTAACTTCAACCATCCGAGAAATACAAAAAAAAAAAGTTTTTTTTTGTTTTTGTTTTTTTTTTTCAAATATGATCGTCGGCGGATCCGCGAAACAAACAATAAAAAAAGTTTGGCCTAACCTGACTAGCCTTTTTCATCTGTTTGTTGAGTTTCCTGGAAACTTCGGACTTAATACCCCTGCCCCAACACATTTCTATATTGACTGTTGGTAGAATCACAGATTGGTAATACACATGCAAAATATTGTTGTATACATTAAAGAACATAACTTCCTCAAAAAGTGTCCTTTGCTGTAAACTACCTTGCTTTTGGTCTATGTGCATGTCAAGGTATTTACAGGTCTCCACCACCATAGGGAAAACTTATTATAGAACACCAATTTTATTCGGTTTACAGTGACTGAACAATTTGGCTTTAGGTGACTTAAACTTTTATGGTCCATCTCCATTATATTTAAAGAAACTCCTGAAGCAGTTCACTCTATCCCACTCTCTTCGTTCAGTCAAGACAAACCCCTTCTGTTAATTCCTAACATCATTTTTACTCAGCTTAGAAACTGTTTGTCCATAAACTTCTGATATTATCCATAAATGTTCCAGATATTTTTGGACTTTCAGCCTGATAGGTGTACTTGTTTGCCCTGGTGTTTTTTAGATGTTGGATCTTTTATTTTTCTATTAAGAATATGTCTTTAATGCTTATAGAAATAAAAGTTATGTCAGTGATGTCTGTTTATTGCCGCAGTTGTAAATAATGAACATTGTCAGTTATATTGGCTTAATATGTAAGAAATTTGGAACTTTCTAAACAGGAGTAACGGTCAAGCTTTCTTCAGCTCCTCCCCCAGAGTTTGTGTGGATCAGTGATAAAGACATGACTGAAATTGAACTGCACTCTGTGGACTCCATTAGTGACCTGCATCGCACACATACCGAGCAACACAGCAAAGGTATTAGTGTGTGCTTCTGTGAATCAGTAATCAAGAACCTATTCTGAAGTCCCTATTCTTATCTGTCCCTTATACAGCAAACTAATACTGAGAAATGCCTGTGCTTTTTTTGTTTTGTGCTTTCCCTCCAAACTCCTACACTCTATCTCTCACTCAGGCATCCGACCACCACGGCCCCAACCTCCATCTTTTAATGGCAACCTTCAAACTATAGACAGACCAGTTGTCTGCCAAACAGACCATCGAATGAAAAGGTCTCATCTGAGTCCATTTAGCAATATGTGCGATGCTAGGTGGCACTACTGTCTGATTTGTTTGACTGCAATTCTGATTCTCCTCGCCTTCATTCTCATTTTTACTTTCTTAGGTATGATGTTTTCATTGTTTGTGTTGTTTCATTTCTGTATTAATGGTGTTAGTACAACTAGAAATCAGATTATTAAGATAGGAAGGGGGGAAAACAGAACAAAAAAATTCTCTCTTACTTTTATTTTGTTGTAGACATAATGAACGGAAGGTATGCAATGTTTTGTCAGGTCAATTTAATTCCCTTTGTACATCAATATCTGCATTTCAGGCTTGCCACACATTCCAAAAAAGTTGGGATTGGATTACTTTTGGCCAATCTTTGTCAAGCACTTTGTCAGTGGCCTTTGCAAGTGTAACATATACTTCTGTGGGGGCAGCCATGAAGCAAAAAAGATTTTAGAGAAACATATGCTGCTCAAGACAACAACTTTTTCAGAGGCACATTATAATGGAATGGCTACATGACCTTCCCCCAATAGAGAATACGTGGAAAACACCTTAATGTGTTTTCAGAAATAATGTGAGAAAATAACACCTAAAACACATTGCTTGGTATTCATTTTGCTAAAACATCATAAATGTTGTGATAAGGAATGGCAATACAGTGGATTCCGGTTAATGGGACCACATCGGGACGTGATCGTTTTGGTCCTAATAACCGGCTTAAATGAACATGCCCTATGTTACAAGATGGGACGTGCTGTGTAACGTATGAAATGTTTATTAAACCTTTATTGTGTGATTTACACGTATAGCAAACATACAAACAAGAACTACTGTTGCTTACAAGCTTAGTTCATTAAAAAATAAATTTGCAAAGTTTTTTGAAACAATCTACAACACAAAGTATAGGTACTTACCATGCAAAGCATAATACTGTAAAAGCATGTTCTTACTAAATTCCAGTCAACGTTTGAAGAACTTATCGCTTTTGCTGTGGCCAAGTGGCGACTTGTGGCTCCTTTTTATAGTGAATGGAAATGTTAGGCAAGGCCTGTAGGTGGCAGTAGAGGCCTGGGGAAAAACTCAGGAGCGTTGTAGTGATGCCAGAGACGAAGAGTTTCTTTGGTAACCACAGATATTACATATTTCTTATTCACTCTTACGTTCTTTGGTCCGATTAAGTGGAATTTTGGTCCAAATATGCGAATATCATTACACGTATATAGCCTATGACCATTACCTAAAGTGTTACTAAAGTGATAAATGCTTTACTGTCCCAACTTTTTTTAGAATGTGGTGCAGACCTGAAATGCAGTCATAGATTATTTCAGTAATCAATGAAATAAAGTTTTCTAGGCAAAACATATAATTCTGTACATTTGGTTTGGACTGTCTGCAATTTTAAAAGTAAATATAAGAAACACTGTGTTTTTCTGATTTGGGGTTGTAACTATTTGTGTCTTTCCCTTATTCACATTTTCACGATGATGCTAAGCATACATACAGATTTAATTTTTATTTGCCTTATAAAGTGCTCCAACTATGGAAAGTGGTCCCATTTTCCATGATTTCGAAGAATTGTTCAATTATGTGTTTTTTTTCCAGATTAACATTGTAAAGTGTCATGGCATGTTATAGCTTCGGCTCAAACACGACTGTACTTAATTTTGTTGGTCCTGATAAAAAAAAAAGTACTTTTAATGAAACATTTGTAAGACTGGGTCACACTAAGCTGCAGATAGGTTGCATTGTTCATGAGCCCTCATTTTAAACCTTGGCTTTATATTTCCTAAATACACGTTGATTGAACTTGTACATTGCTCTTAGATTTGAAATCCAGAATTATATACAACAACAACAAAAAGCAAAGACAAAAAATGACTATTTGGGAACATTTGTATTGATGTTAAATACAATTAATAACTTAATACAATTCAGCAACTGGGGAGCCAGAAAGTGTGAAACAACTGTAAATAAGGCATCACACACACCACGCACACACAACACACATAACATGCATACCACATGCACAACACACAAACCACACACACGCAACACAAAAATTATTAACACAAATCAACACAATGTATTTCAGAGCACAAGTAAATGCTGTCAATTTTGCAAGCACATCCTCTACATTACACAGTACATTATTAGCAAAACAAAGAATCCTGTTTATCCCCTTCATGTCTTGGTCAGGATCAAACAGTGGAGGGTCTTTACCCAGAATTCACTGTGAACAGAGATAATAGACCATAAATTTGCATGTGCAAATTGACTCAGAAATATTGCTTTACAATCAATGATTATGTATGTGTTTTGTCCATCTAGTCCAACAGAGCAATGCGCTACACCGGCTAACTGAGACAATGAAGCAAAGGCAGGAAACAACAGAACAACTCTCCGTTCTTCTTCAGAATCTTCAGACTCAGTGCAGAAACCACACAGGCTCACAGACTGTTCACTGAGTACATCTACAATGTGTATTTTAAGAGTAATGTGACACTATGAAGATCAAGATAAATCAAAGGTGTATCCTGAGTAGTCTTTGAAATAAATTGTATCAGATTATATAGAATCTATTCACTTAGAACATCTACATAATTACAGTTTCTTTAATCTTCAGTGGTAAAGTACAGTAAAATTGAGTTTGTACAGCAGTAGCTTCTGGTTTTACAGAAGTCCTCAAACTCCATGTAATCTGTGGCTGAAGTAGACCCAGTACCCGATATCAATACTACCAAATGTGTAAAATTAAAGATTGTAAAATTGCATGAATTAAGAGTCTGTCCATGACATAAACTGTTTAGTAAAAAATTGTACAAGTGATTGTTTGATACATAATGGCAGTGTGATTACTGGATAACAATTAGGAATGTTTTGCTTAAATAAAGAATGAGAAATGACTGGTGTTTGTGTTGAAACAGATTTACTGTACATAAGAACTACAGTTCTTTACCTATGGAATTGAGCTGAAACAGACTAAAACAAAATAGGTTGTGACTGCATATGTATTCTCTCAACTGCTGTGAAATGAATACATTTGCATTCAGTCACTTGGCAGACGCTCTTATCCAGTGTGGTTACAAAGCATTCAAACAGCTGAAGAAACTATGGCGCAAGTACTTGATGATCTATTAGTACTCATTACCAGTTACAATAAAAACTAACGCTACTTGGAGAATCAAATGTGAGCTTTAATTTGTCAACAATGTCACATATAATATACTAAGAGCTTGAGAATACTTCAACAAAAATACAATACTTTGTAGTGGAGCAATAGAACATGAAGGAAGATACATGGCTAAAGAAATGCATTAGCCATCAGTAGTACTCTGAATCATTGAATAGGTCCAGCTTTGTATGATTATTGTGCGAGTTTGAGTGCACACACAAACTAACATTTAGGTGTTTAAAGAGTCATTGAAACACATCTGGGACCAAAAAAATTACTTCTCAAGACTGTATAACAAAAGGTAGACCAAACTTTGACGATTTGTGACAACTCGGAGGACCAAATGCTGTGCACATGACACTAAATAAAGCTATACAGGATAAGAGAAATTTAGTTTTGGACACAGCAAACTGCTGAAAAAACGTTAACATTTTGGTATTGTTCGAATGAGCTTTGTATGATACCAGCTAACAATTTCTATGCACCCCTATGAATATTCCACTTGCTACTCAATCACCATAATTGAGTTTGCATCTCATTTGCATAATCAAACAACTTTCTTTGACTTTTAATTTGCTTTTCTGATGATCTTGTTTAATGATTTTTTTAATTGCTTTATATTTATATATCATTTTTGTGATCAGTGTACAAAGCCATCCTCAAAGTAAACCTGTGCTACACTACAGTACAGTAGACCTAGGACTAGGACAAGGGTAGACAAGTTTGAGGACTGATTCTGACTAATGATACCGACAAAGCTACAAAGGGTTATAGGACCCCACTGTATTAGTGAGGCCAAACACAGCCCAGACCTCAATCTGATTGAGAAGATATGGCAATATTTTAAAATGGTTGTCCACCAACTACCCATGTATCTTCACAGCAATGCAAACCATAACAAAACAATATTATAAAAGACTGCTGTAATTAATTATAATGAGTTTGCAGCTTAATTATGTCCATTGCTGACACTCTTTCTTATTTACTCCACAACATAAATAAAGGGCATTGCTTGTTGGCATCTTTTATTAAATACCATATATTGCTGATCGGAGTCTAGCTCTTAAACCAGTGATGCTATATATTTTTTATGCTGTATAATTCATTTTAATGATAATTTTAACATTAATAGCTTCATTGTCAAATTTATAATTCTTAGTCAAGTAACTGAATTTATAACAGGATCCTAGACTTAGTGAGATACAATTGTTAAAATAAAAATTGTTAAAATAGTAGGTATAATAGTTCCATTCTATCAACATTATCACACTATGCCTTTCAGTCATAAAAGTCAAGGAACACCATTTCCCAATAACTGCTTATTTTTTGTGTTTTAATTAAGTATATTTATTTTGTTGCTTTTTATATATGTTCAAGCATACCAGGTATGTGTGTAAGTCGCTGTAATATCAGTAACATGATTACAACTTAAGACATATCTTAATTATTTGTTTTCACACTTCTGTTACTTCACAACATGATGGTTTCCTCACAGTGCTCTCCACGCCATCCTTCATAGCACGTACACTTGAATTTTGACATTTGGTCATAATTGAGCTGATTAACAGTGTCCAGCTTAGGAATCATGTGACCGGAGTGAGGGTCACGCCTAACGCAGCGGCCGTTAGTGTTGCACACCCTCTTACTGCAGTGCACCATGCGTCGATGCAGAGAATCCACATACACACCCAAGACTGAGCTGATGTAGTCACGCAGTAGAATACACTGATGCTGTTCAAAATAAGAGGAAGACAAGACATATGGCACAACACCATCTAATTTTCATGCAACATACATATACATAACACTTGACAATGTTGATTATGCAAAACAGAACACTGAGAACACGCATATACTGACCCTGGACTTGGAAAACCCCAGGTCGCCCCACAGAACCACTCCAGCAGCACCTAGAGCTGCAATCTCTCCAAGTGTGTTCTCCAAATCTGTCTTTTAATAACACAAAATACACAATTTATTTTTTTCCTTGCTAATGGACATCAATAAATAGTGTACAATAAATGGTCATCATATTCCATGCCATGTAAAAAAAAAAATGCAATTTTAGTATGGCAGATGCAGTTGTATTAGTTAAAAGTCTCCTGAATGATTCAAGTGATCAAATCTCTGTCCCTCTTATAAATTGAATTGCATTTTGTGTAAAATCAAGGTGTGCAATAGTGGTAAAAAAATGATATCTCAAAATTTTCTGAGATTTTGTTTATAACGATAAAACTTTAGCAGAGTATATCTAATATTGAACAAAATATTTCAAGGTGGTTTGATCCCATCTCTCTCAACTGTCTGAATTGGCATTATATCTTGCCATAAGGCATTTTTTTGCAGAGTGATTCCACTAAGGTTTGCTGAGTGTTTTTTTTACTTTTGCCTCGGCTGGTTTAAGCCAATCCAATCCAGACTGCAAAGCTATAGTCAGTAAACGTTACATATCGTATACAGTATATAAAAATGCCGATGCTGATTAGATTAGGTATTTTGGCTTTCACAAAAATATTTTTTTAAATAATCGATCTTGAATTATAGTACATTTTCTTTCACTGTATCTTGGCAGCTTGAGTATGTAATACACAAACAGTTGGTATGGGCATGTACCTGGCTTAAGAACTGCAGAGTGTGAATGAAGGCCACTCTAGCGTAGGGAAGAACGGGAATATGGCTAGAGCCACGTGCATGCTGGCTTGCCACTCGGAAAGCCTCAAGAACACGGTATCTCACCATAAGCCGTGTGTTGGGGTTTCCTGCCAGGGCTTGTTGCACATACACACTTGGATAGAGTGCAGTGGACTGCTTCCACAAATAAGCCAGTCGGTCATTCATTGACTCTATTCCAAGTTTACAGTGCCCTGTGTAGCCACTCCCTTTAGACCCGTGATTATTATAGCAGAAAGGGAATCCATAAAATCCCCATAGACCTTTTGGGTAAGTCTTTTTTCCAAGTCGCAGTGATTCTTCCATGTAAGCCTTTGCTGCTTGCTCAAACTCAGCTATTGCCTTTAAGGTCACTTCCTTCTCAGACATTTCTGGATGTCTCTGCCTCACCAGTTGCTTAGAACGACGCCTGTAGATCTCTCGGATTCCAAAGTTGCGGATCCAAAGAGGTTGCCACTTCTCCCAGTCCAGCACAGCCAATCCACTGAAATGTTCCCGCATAAGCACACGGATCTGACTGCCCATCAATGCAAGATGCGCATCCAGATCACCCTGCTGAGGAACCCCCCCATTCACACTCAAGCCCTCGTGACTAATGTAGGGGTACAAACCAAGGCGTTGTTCATAAAACAGGCTGATGTTATCCCCTTGAAATTTCTGTTTCACATTGTATATGATACCATGCTTCTCTAGAGGCAGTGAAACACTGTGTTTGTGTTTGCATCTTGCTGTGGGCATGTTCCATATGACAGAGAAAGCCTGCTTTTTCATGTCCAACGCCAATACACTTCTGTTAAGAACTATGATGAACACCAGACAGAGGAAAAGGGATGGCTGCAGGGTACAGTACCCCCAAAACATGATGACCCGCCCTGCAGGACAAACAGAATTTTAATCTTACATCTAATCTAAAGACAACAAGAAGCACAGAAAGTTTAGGTAAACAATTCATTAGCATCAGTCACTTACAATTATTCTATAATATTATACCAGGGTATCATACTACAGCCTAGATTTAAACATGCAGAGCATAAATAACAGCAAGAAATACCAAATCAGTCTTTTGTCAGCTCTCGAATTAGTACAAAAAATGATGGTAATAAACTTTCCTTCTCAAGAGTGTTTCCCAAACTCACCTTTAACATAAGATTATTGCCAAATGGTATAATGAGCATCAAATGACATCATACTCACTCTACTAGGCAAGGCAATCTTATCTTTATGTTTTGCGCCCAGATAAGTGATGTAAATAAATTACCAAAAAAAATACCAGAGTCAAAAGAAAATGAGAGACATAGCAACTCATTGAACTGTATATTCAAGCAGATGGAAATGTAACTACTCGTTTACTCAGGACAGTGCTTCATTTACAACTTAGATTACAATATAGACTTCAATTTAGACTAGGCAGCTCAATTAAGTACCACAATAAAATAGTTCGCATGGACCTTAAATAAAACAGGACAAATCAGTCAGTCTTTGGTGACCAGCATTTATTGTTTTTTGGTGGATGCAAAATGCTAATATCATGGAACACACCACACATTGGAGAGTCATTACCCACAACACACCCCTTCTCCAAAGACAGTGCTGACTTCTTATTTTCCTATATTCTTACCTTGACATGAAATAAATTAGCACGACTTAAACCAGTGTAATGGATAGGATTCTCCTTCCTAGCATTTATCCTGTGCCAGTGCATGATCCACTTTCTGTATTTATGGGATCAATTGATTTTTAGTTTCAGCACCTGATCTTGTCACCCGCGCACACACAGCCAATTTAGAGTAACCAATTAACATAACACATCTTTGAAATATGGGCGAAGTACCCAGACCAAACCCATGGGCACTCTTCACATAGGCTGAGTCTGAGGTCGGGTTCGAACTGAATCGTTTTGAGGCAACTGTGCTAACCACATGTGCTGATGTGCCACACACTGTAGTAACAGGACAATGTATGTCAAATTGTTTGGTCTGAGTGTGAAGCTGGTGGTAAAAAGAGTGTGACTCCATATAGCTACTGTTAAAAGGAACTTCTCACAGCAAGTAAAACCTTCTAACCAAAAATAATACCTGCATAATATTTTAAAGCTGAGTGGCAGAGGTTTATGGTTACATTAATATGTTAATTTTCATCACCACTTAATATATTTCAGGGTCTTGAGGAGCTGGGGCCTAACCAGCAGCACAGGGCATAAGGCAGGAACCAATTCTAGACAGGGTGCCAATCAATTGCAAGTGCACGCAGGGACACTTTAGAGTTACCAGATGTCGAGCGCACCATTGAACTGGAATGTGAGAGGGAACTGGAAAAAAAAAGAACATACAAACTCCACACAGGCAGAGTTCAGTCTGGGTAGGAATACAGGGGTACAGGGTTGGAGTTCACTGTAGAGAGTTCTTTACTCAGACCTATTTACCTACAGACCTATTTTCTTTACCTACAGACCAGTGGTTCTAAGACTGCAAGGGAAGCTCAGCTTCCCCTAAAATGTCAAAAAATAAGTGATCAAATATATACTGTTGTGTGTAC
>JAVSBV010057776.1:0-10686 GCA_033117975.1 Parotocinclus spilosoma
TGTCTGTCTGTGTCTGTCTGTCTGTGTCTGTCTGTCTGTGTCTGTCTGTCTGTGTCTGTCTGTGTGTGTCTGTCTGTCTGTGTCTGTCTGTCTGTGTCTGTCTGTCTGTGTCTGTCTGTCTGTGTCTGTCTGTGTGTGTGTGTACATAGGTATTCTCGTGTGTAGATATAACCTTGTGTTTCGCTGAAATGGCCGCTGATGCCGAGAGCGACTTTAAGCGAAACAAACAAGCAAAGCATATATGAATAAGATCTAATCCATAAAAACAGCCCGACATGCGCTACACTTCTCATTAAATCATGTGCTTGATTTGGAAAAACGTCAGTTATGTTGATATTCTCTGGGATTACACAAAGTGGTTTTTTAGGTTGTTCATGCTCTTTTTGCTTTCTGACTTTAAGGCTGCCATCAGGAAGGAGCTGAATGAGTTTAAGGGTACAGAGATGGCGGTCCATGAGGAAAGCCGGATATACACGAGGTATACCCTTTGTTTACATTTTAACCCCTTTCTATTTCTAATGTCAGTCGTACTTGTGGTACACAGGCACACACACAGGCGCACACATTTATCAAAAATTGCTTCAAGAATTGAGGATCTTTGCGAAGCAAAGCAGGCTCGAGTCTGACATTAACATCGCCTACCTGCAAACTACTGTAAAAAATGCAGATGGTCCGCCTATCATTAGGCCTACTACCAATAAAATATAATATAATAGTATAAAAATAATAATAATAATAGCCTAATAATAACAATAAAGCATGTAACCTCATTATTCTAGTAATAGCCTAGTGATGATAAAAGGTCGCCCACTACTCATAATAATCATAATGATAATAATAATGCCTGCAAACTCACATTTTGTTTAATTTCACAAAATACTTGTGAACTCCATTTATAGCTTATAGCAAAAATCTCTAAACACATCAATCCTATTCCAAATGCAAGCTAATGAGCACAACCAGTAAGGTAGTTATACCAAATTAAACACACACACACACACACACACACACACACTCCTAACCTGGTGGGGACGATCCATGGCCATAATGATTTGCTAGGTAATGTTACACCAACCCTAACGTGAACCTCAGTAACATAAAGCTATGTTGGCTATTTTTGTTTTTTCACATCAAAGTTTTTATGCCATTTAAAGAAGTCAGAATTGCTGTTTCGTCCTCACAAGTATAGGAAGACAAGTAACACACAAGCACACAGAGGATGTTTTTAAGGCATTAATTAGCTTAATTAAGCTAATTATTGCATTAGATTTAATACGGTATATATCTGTAACTTTAAAAAAAAAAGTATTTTGTCATTTTAAAAATCCAAACGAAAACCACAGTACTGTGGTTACCAGAATCTTTATTCTTCAACACCTGCTTTTCTGCATGATTTAAAAAGCAAACAAACCTTCTGACCTTGGTTTTTAGCTCGTTGTGTTCAAAATTTGTCAGCCAAGAATGTTTCAGTGCTTCATTAGTACTACTGATTAGAAGGTTAAGAGTTCAAGTCCCTCTCTCACTGTTGGGCCTTTCAGCAAGGCTTTTAAAGCTCGGCTGGATTGCATTCTCACGCAGTTGTAAATAGCTTTGCATAAATACATTTGAATCTGGATGGGTAAGAACTTATGAGTACAACACAGAAGTGGCTATTTGTTATTGCCTGTTTAAACATTTCAGTTGCTCTTGTTAATAATCTCACTCGTTTCTCTTGAGCTTGACGGCTGTCGATTTAGACGATTTATTCAACCTGTCCCAAATTTAGTGACGCTCTGTGACCAAATGCAATAACACTAGCACAGCACTAACCATTTAACACAGCTGTTACTTGTCGTTACGTGTTCAGGGCATGCTTAACAATCTGGCCACCGACTGATTGACCCAGTTTATTGTACATTCATCCTGGCATGAAACATGTTGGCACTGAGCATTAAGTCGCATCGGGACTGGTGGATGTGACTTTTTTTTTTTTTTTTTTTTTTTTTTTTTAAAACCTCTGTTCCATTTCCAAATTTCCTGTTGGCACTTTTCTGTAACAGCCAGGAAAGAGCTGACATATTATTAGTTGCCTAGTTACAGTTTCTGTGGAAACTATTGGATAGAAGCCGTGTAGGGAAGGGGGAGTTAGAAAAGGGTCAGTGAAGATGAGGTACTTCGTGGACCAAAATGTAGATGTTGATGCAAGCATTAAGGAAAAAGAATAGAACTAGAGCTGGCAAATATTCTTTGATACTCAGGTAGGCTGAGTTGGTATTAAGGGGCCCAAAGTGTGCCATGAAAATACCCCCCACACCATTAAACCACCAGCAGCACTGTTGACCGTTGATGCCAGGCAGGATGCTTTCATGTTTACACCAAGTTCTGACCCTGCCATCTAAATATCACAGCAGAAACTCTTTTGACCTGGCAACATTTATCCCAATTTATCCAATTTTAGTGAGCCCATGTGAATTGCAGCCCCAGTTATCCGTTCTTAGCTGACAGGGGTGGCATCTGGCGTTCTTTTTTTTTTTTTTTTTCCTATTATTGTTGCGGTCTGTCTGCTTGAAATTTTGACGTGTTGTGCAGACAGAGTTGCTCTTCTGCATGTTTTGCTTGTAATGTGTGATTGAGTTACTTGGTGCATTTACTCACACTTAATCAGATAACTACAGAACATCAGATGTTGCCAATAATTCGATCCAAGTTTACATGCACTTGCGTAATCAGATAATGGGGAAAACTGACCGTTTACGAGTTTACGTGACCTGGGCAATAATCCGGTTCCTTTTTATCCAGTCAGTAATCTAACAGAAAATTCCAACTTTAATAATTACATAAAAGCGTTTATAAGCCGTTTCACAGGCGCTGCATTTATTTCTCTCGTGCAAGAGAAATAAGGTCTGTGGAAACAAGCCCGAAAGAAGTAACGGCTCTTAAACTATGAGGACCTGGCAACCGTGTTGGATGCCGATAGTTGCAGCCCTGACGGCTCTGCATGCATGTGCAGACCGAAGACATTGAAATCAACGTATGGATGTACATATGATGCCACGTGAAATCCAATTACTGAGTAAAATTCAGCTCTCTCGATCTGATTTCTAGATCCGCGAATGCTGTTTACACGACTACTTAAGGAATTACCGATTACGTACAGAAATCTGATTATGATTTGTATAAGCTCAAACAAGGCAACAAAGAGACCTTTTGACCCAACGAACTGCTGCTCACTCTATATGTATTTTTTTGTAACCCTTAGAGATGGTTATGCATGAAAATCCCAGTGAATCAGCATCTTCAGAAACGGCGTTCAAAGTCACTTAAAACATCTTTTTCATTCTGATGCTCGGGTTTGTACTTGAGCAGCTCGTCTTGACCATGTCCGCCCCCGTCTGCATCGAGTCGCTGCCGTGTCATAGGCTGATAAGATTTTCTTATCGCCCAAATATTTTAATTGCCTGTCAGCCCTTATTCATCAGCTGTCAACTCTTTCTGGCAGGTTTCACCGACCTTAGGGAGCGCCACGAGGAACGGAGCTCAGAATTGCGAGTAGCGATCCCAAGCAAGCCCAGAACCCACGAGCGGCGCGTGACGCGGAGTCTGTTCCTGCTGAGGATCTGTGTGGAGTGCCAATCCGTTGGGAATGGGGATTTTTGCTGCATGGACTGTTTCGAAACGGTTCTAACACTAACAGCGGGCATCCAGGGAAAAGCTGCACAAAACAAAGCGGTTCTGACTGGCTGCACCGTCCACGCGGCTCAGCAGCTGAGGCAGCCTTTTCTTGTTTTTTGGTTATGCAAACAGTTTTCTCTTTTGTAATCACAATGTATACTGTTCAGCATGAACTCCGGCAACTCTGCGACGTGATTTCTACTACGAACAAAATGTGCGTGCGGGAGAGAGATTATTTCTGCCTTATACACCCTGACACGTTTATATCTGTTTAGTCTCTGGCGGTTCTCGTAACAGAGAAGAGTCTAAAGAAAAAACTTAATGCCATGTACAGTTCGAACCTTAAGCCCAGACGTGTGAAGATGTAAGAAAACTCAGGATCACTACTCCCAGGTTGTTTGTGTGCATTGTACTGTTTTTGTTTTTTATATAGGTACACCACTGACTTACTGACTATTCAATTTTTTAGCAAAGCAACAACGTGGCACTTCTCCAGCGTTCACAGTTCTACATATAACACTACAGGTAGATTCGTACTTTAATATAAAACCGTGCTTCTTAACCGGCAACCCATCACATCTATATCATTTGTACTATCCGTGACTGTATATATAGCGTACTGCTCACAAAATGTATAATCTAAAATAATAAATCCAATCATTTTGTGAGCAGTGTACATAACTCTCATGGCCCAGTTGAGAAGTGCTGCTTTAAAGCTTTTTAACTGTATGTTACAGACTACTTGTAAACCTAAATTGATTCAAACTGTTATGGATACCTTTTTGTCGTAAGAGCCCGTTTTATGAAACACTGCTTTTGGAGGCTGCTAACAGACCTCTTGTACATACAAACGCTGTAGATTCTGGTAATTGTATATCTGTCTTGCAAAAAAATGTTTTAATTGTAATTATAGTATTTCACAAAGGTTTTTATACAGAACAGCTATAATAACTGAACTGTCCAGTAGTGCAGTAATGGTACTACAAATCCTGTTCTAGTTATGTTTGTAAGCAGAGAAAATAGAATAGTCACTTTATGATTTGATTAAATTCCTAATTTCAGATTTCTCCTGTGTCTTTTTTTTTTATGTGGGACCGACGGATTGGAGTCATTTATTCTGCCATCTGGTGGCCAAAATAATGTCCGTATTTTCTGCTGGGTCTTACTGTGTGATGCTTTAATCCTGTTTTTCCATATGACCGTCAGACGTTGAATGATTTGAAAAAGGTTATGTCAACAAGTGATACAAGATCCAAGATACAAGATATGAACAGGCAGCACGGTGGCTCGGTGGGTAGCACCGCTGCCTCACAATAAGAAGGTCTGGGTTCAATCCCAGGGTGGAGAGACCTGGGTCCTTTCTGTGTGGAGTCTGCATGTCCTTCCCGTGTCTGCGTGGGTTTACTCCGGGTACTCCGAGTTTCCTCCCACAGTCCAAAGACATGCGTGTTAGGTTAATTGATTACTCCAACTTGGCATTGACTTGTGTATATATATATGTGACTGGTGTTGAGATAAACTTGTGTATGGATATAACCTCGTGTCTGTCGCTTACAGTAATTGTGTGCAAGTCATTTTTGTGAGCTTTAATTATGCCCCAGTGTTGCCAATTTTATCTTGGCATGGCTGACAAAATGGAAAAATACTTCACCAGCAGCTTCTTTATCGCTACTTGACTTTGATGAGATTATCTCTGGACCCCATGTTTTTTTTCCCGAGGTGGCATCAGTTTTTAGAAACGTCCCATGCTTTAGCCTCCGGCGTGCAGATTAAAAATCACCCCATGCAAGCCACAGGTGCGGGTTCCTAATGCCAACCGGCTCTGTACGTCCCGATAAAGATGATCGCCGATTGCCGTAAACCCTTAACACGTAACAGCGCGCTCCAAACACACAATGAGACTTCTCCGATGGAGAAATTGTCCTCGAACCCCGTCAAGCTGTTAGAAAGCTGGCTTTAAGGGTGAGCTTTCTTCTTAAATAGATTCTCGCTGTTCTACTCCAGTGGATTAGGTTTGATAGGATCAGGAGGATTAGTGCACCACGGTGCCCTTAAGGATGCGTTTAGCACTCGCTCACTGATGAGTGTCTGTATCAACCTACCGACCCCCCGGGGTGGCTGTGGAGAGGCCCAAACATGCAAAGCACCCTGTGCATGACCTCATATGGGGTCGACCTGCGCATACCTAGGCTGCTTATTGCTCGGCTTCGTTGGGGGCCGAGGGGAGAACTTTCACTACGCCTTGCTGCTCTTCAGTGATCCGACTCCAGCTAACAGCTGAGCTGCTGAACCCATGAAGCCCCTGCTGTGCTCAGGAGGGTTCCAGATTTAAGATTTCGAGTCATTTAGGGTGAATCGAATGTCATTCAAAAGTTTTTAATAAGGATCTGATAAAAATTAAAGCAAAGCATCGTTTCATCTGGTCGGGTTAGTGGAGCTTAATCCAGAATTCTCTGTTTTGCGAGCAGAGGTACCCGTTTGACAGCGTGCCAGTGCATCACAGGGAGCCTAAATTTGGAAATTTGAAAGGTGCTTGGAGTAATTAATTAATTGAGTACTGTGTGAAAGTGCGAAAGGTTAATATACAACTGTTTTAGCAACTATATATATATCATATATAATTAAAGTTAACCTCTTTAACCATGGGGAAACAATCGTTTTTTGTTAGCCACCACTTTTTCATAGCAGAACATGGTGGACAAGGTACTGGCTTATGGACCAGAAGGTCCAGGGTTCAAATCCCACTGTTGGGTCCTTGAGCCAAATCGTCCTGGATAAGGCGTTTTCAGAAATGATGTAAATGTAAAATGAAATGTTCTTTTACTATGCGGGAGACCACCAGCATGGAGCTTAAGTCAGTGCCATGCAGCTTTCAGTAGCTTTCGGGAATATTTTTTATTAAAGACACAAAGACTTTAACTATAACTGACTATAACTGAGTTTGAATCTCGTTTGCGTATTCGAACAACTTTCTTTGACTTTTTATTTGCTTTCCTGGTGATCTTGTTTAAAAATAAATAATTACTGTGAGCATTCAGTTTTGATCCAGCCGTCTTCTACTTTTTATTTTCCTTTGGTTATTTGGAGTTCTTCCACAAAGCTCTGACAAATTAAGTTGTGTCTGCAGGCCAGCACAGGTTAACACTACCTGCATACGTTCTGCATATTTTAATGATTGCAACCGAAACTAAAATTTGATCTTGGGTCCCAATTTACAGGCACGTGTTTTGTGTTAGAGGGGCTGCTTTTTGGCACGAGTGACATTTTCACTCAGCCATTTACATTTATGTTATTTAGCAGACACTCTTATACAAGAGACAATAAGCCAAGCAACGGTGAGTTAAAGACCCACACTGGCAACCTGTAATGGATTTGAACCCAGAGCCTTCAGTTTCACTGTCCAGTACCTTAACCACTAAGCCACCACAGATCCAAATACATTAGGTTATTTGGTTTCTCTAAATTGCCCCAGACATACAATGAATACAGTCTTACAATCCAAGCAATTGTAGGTTAAGGGCCTTGCTCAGGGACCCAACTGTGGCAGAGATGGGTTTAAACCCTGAACCTTCTGGTCCATAGTCCAGCACTTAGTAACCACTAGGCTACCACAGTCCCATTCTTAATGACTACAGCTGTAACCCTGTTCATGTCTGTATGCGTATCTGAAATAAATGCACTGTGGTAGCCTAGCGGATAAGGTACTGGACTCTGGACCAGAAGGTTCAGATCCCATCTCTGTCAAGCTGCCACTCTTGACCCTTAACCTACAATTGCTTGGATTGTATTAGTTGTAAAACTGGATTAAGGGCGTCTGCTTAATAACACAAACAAAATGAGTCGTTTGTTCCCTACAGAGGCTGTGCCAACATTATTTCCTCTTTAGAGGCAAATCATTTTAAAATTTATTGTTTAAGTTGTTATAGTACTCACAATTAAACTCTAAAAATGACTTGGTATTTTCAGGAGGAGTTCATATGAGGCTGTTCTGTAGGGTTGGAAACGGCACGTTAATGTAAAACGTACAGCGTTTGCTCTTATTGGATACACAAATTATAAGCATTTGATGAAAGTCTTAAAGATTATTTTAAGAGGCGCCGCCTGACCTAAAGACAAACACATTCTGCTCAACCAGCAACACAAACAATTTTCCTTCCTGATCTTTATTGAGCTCATTCATTATTCACCGTGCAGGCTGCAAGATAAATGTGAACTCTTGTGTGTGACTGAACTGCTTTTGTACCAATAACCTCCCCAAATGACTTCACCAGGTTTGAGCACAGCTGAGAGGTTTTTTTTTTCGACCGTTCCTCCAGTTTTATGAATATGAGCAGGCTCTCTGACGTGGCCAGTACATAAATGTTTGTTTCTCTCTCTCTTTTGGGTTTGGAGTACCGGTAGTTGACGTTATAACTCAACTTCTGTTAGTCTTCAGATGATGAATGATCGTCCTGAGTTTCTTTTGTAACCTTCCCTAATACAGTTTTATATCCGTTGTTCTCTCAGAACCATAAGACAACATAGCAGCCCTAAACCACGATGCTCCAGCATCTTCACGCACACTTCAAGATGGGCAAGGATAAGCCATTGTTTTAGCAGCTGGCAATCAATAAGGCCAGTAACTTATTTAAAACACTAGTTAATCATCTGTAAAGGTGCACAAGCATTACATATTCAATTAAATTACATATATGCATTAAAATATGCAGAACTGTCACATTTGTTTGTCCCTGTAGAGCCTTTGTGTTACGATAGGGCATCCCGGAGATTTCGATTATCCCAAGGACCTTTACCGGGTTTTTAAAGTCGAGTAAAGTTTTTAAGAGCCCAGAATGCAGTATCCACAGACAGACAACGAATGAGGGGAAACAAAAGAACATTTATTAAATAACATAAGTCAGGCATTTTAAACGATAGGAGTCCCGCGGTGGGGGACCCACAGACAGCCAAAGGTCCAGGGGTCCACGAACAGACTGAGGCGTCGAGGGTCCGTGAGGCGGCAAACGGGCCCGCGGTACAGCCATAATGGTTCCTGGGGTGCTACCCCTTGCAAAAAGACCGTTCCTAATCAAGCTTTTCCAGACTGTATAGTGTCTGAAGTGTCTGGCATTGTGATGAAGCTCCCAGATGCTGCTAAGGGCAGGAAATCCGAAATACATTCAACTAAAGTAAAGTCATTAGTAAAGTCAAGCTGACAAAATGTCCTGTATTTTCTGGTTAAAGTTTAATACTAAAACAATGGTGGCCTAAGACTTTTGCACCGTACAGTACATCCCAAAGCCGAGGAGAGCGAAGAGTTTTCTGTCAAGTAGAGGGAGTTATTTATTCAGTGGCTAAGGTTGTAATTAATCTAAAAGACTAATACACGATAATACATGTGTTTTTATAGCAGTCTTTTCTTTAGTTATAAAGAAATACGTATTTTCCAGTCTTTAAAAACGAGCCGGACCAGCAGTTTAGCAGTTCTGGGCTCCTTTTGTGCTCCTATTGTGTTGAAATGAATGGGTAAAAGCTTTTTCTTCGTTGGTAAGCAGCGTTTTGGTTTTGATTGTAGTAGATCATGCATGCTGGGCCTTGAAGGCCAATAAACACGGGATTAGCAGAAGAACGGGAGACGACAGCTGTTCTAATCCCAGAGGCAGGGGGAGTTTGACGGGTCGATTGTGGCATGTGTCAGTGTTAAAGACTTACATCAACTCTTTTCCTTCTCTGAATGTGCTCAGTCACCTGTGGTCAGGTCGTGCTCGGTGAGGAAGGGTCGGAGGGTGGCAGGGGGTGGACACTGCCCTGCTCGATTGATGTGTTTGGATAGTGGCATGAGCTCACTGGCCGTTTATTGGAGCTGTGCTTACCCTGAATATACATGGCCTGCACCGTCAAGTGTTTGTTGTCTGAAGGACTGTCTGCCTCCAGGTCCTAATCCATTCTGGAGACGTCCCTACTGACAGATCCACCTACACCCCACCCTGTGCTCCTCCATTCCTGCTGTCTACTCTGTCTCGTCTACTTTCCCACTACCTGTCTTTTGTCTCTTTACCTTGGTGAACCTCCTGAATCTCACGAGCAGTACGGAGACTCACCATCCTGCTGATCGTGCTTAAAGAAATTCACACCTACGTTTTATTCATTAAAGGTTTTTACTGTATGGTGTATAAGCCTTACGGAAAGTAATGAAAAATGCCACCTTGTTGGTCTTCGGATTATTGGGTGGGGCCACGTCACTCTACCTTATTCACCCTCCTGATGTGTTTTGTTTTTCTTCTATACCTTGTGTGTTGATCTGTAGTTAGTTCCCAGGTTCCTAACAAGCTAAATACGGCACAAAGCATTAAGTAATTGTGTCCTGACAAACGCATATTGTTTGTGTGTGTGTGTGTGTGTGTGTACGCACTCATTCCAGTGATGAAACATGGGAAAATTGTCCAGTGCTTGTTTTTCTTTTATAAAAATGTATTTATTGTAATTAAAAGAGCCAGACGACTTGCTTTGGACATACCCTGTACAAAAGTTCATCCTAAAATGTCATTACATATCTTTTGATTACTTTATCCTATTTACTTTGTTATTACTGTAGGTAAGCAGTGCTATTATCCTGTCCTAATCCTAACCCGGGATGCTGTTATCCAAAAATAAACCTCATGGCTTTCTCACATGGGGATCGGTCAGTTGTTCTCTAATGTGCCTATTACATTAAATATAAACTTAATTATTTGTAATGGACTGGTATTACTGTGGGGACTGTGGTGGCCTAGTGGTTAAGGTACCAGAAGGTCCAGGGTTCAAATCCCACCTCTGGCACAGTTGGGTCCTGAGCAAGACCCTTAATGCACAATAGCTTGGATTGTAAGACTGTATGAATTGTAAGTCGCTCTGGATAAGGGCATCTGCTGAATTACATAAATGTAAATGTATTACTGTCTTTATGGTATTCAGTCCTCACTAAGGATGAAATACACACACTAACACACACACACACACACACACACACACGTCTGTTATCCTTATCCAGAGCGACTTACAATTCATACAGTCTTA
>JAVSBV010057786.1:0-10686 GCA_033117975.1 Parotocinclus spilosoma
AAATTCCATTAATATAAATATCTACATGGCCTATGTCTTGTTCAGCAATTTATATTATTTAATTAATTGATTAATTAATTTATTCATTTTTGCTATTCACATAATATAACAAATATACAAAATTATTACATTTACATTAAAATTATACTACATTTATATTTGATATTTGTATTCATGTTTTTTATTGTTTCATTATTTCCTTTGTATATTTATTTGTTCTTTGGATGTAATTTATATCCAACAGTCCAATATCAGAAAGTGACATTAGAGGTTAAAAAAACTACCACTATGATCTAAAAAAATATATTCTGACATACTGAAGTATTTTTTTTTATTTCTATACTTATTTCCAATATTTTAATGTAATTTTTTAAATGAAAAGAAGTCACAAATATTGTCTTTCTGATATCCACTTAATACAACAATAACACAATGTTATACAATTTTATTTATGGTTTATTATTTTGTTGTCCTTTTTTCTATTTGTTATTGCATTTTCACTTTTTTTGTTGCTTATTTTAAATGTAACTTATCACAATGTATTTTTATTATGCACTTTCTTTAATTATTAATAGTCTTTTAGAAATGGACCTACTTTAAAATCCCAATTCTAGGAAGTTTTAGGACTCTTTTATGTATTTAATTATTCTTTGCATATAATTAATTCATTTTAATAATAACTTGTTAAAACTAACGGGTTAAAAAATATACACGCATAAAATAGCTTAAGTATTTTTAATATGAAAATAATTTTTTCCCCCTATTTAACTGTAACTGTACTGTTTAATGATTTTCTTAATTATTTATAATATTTAATTCGCTTCACTTTTGCTCAGGTTTTTCTATTAGTACAAAACCTTAGCTTTGTATAAAAAAAATATTAAAAAAGTGTTACTGAACACACCTTCAAAAAAAATTACAAATATTTACGATGACTTATTTTATTTCTCCGTCTGTCTGTTTTATTATTTATGGAATTATTTATAATATTCTAATAGTTATTTCTTTGTCTTTTTTTATTGCAGTTCATATAAAAAGGGTTCGATATTAAGACGTGAATCTGGAATCTCGTTTTTAGAAGTGAGAGAATTTATATTAATATCCTGCTTATTATCCATGTTACTTATAAATAATACTAATTTATTTACATTTATATAACATGACCCTGAAATTGTATTTACTCTTCTTCCTCACGTGCGTTTCAAGGTTCAAGTCATGAATTCATGATGAACCCGTGACCTCCAACTAGCATGTAAACCTTAATGAGGATGCAAACGAAGAAGAGAGGGCGACCGAACGAAAATAAGAGTGGTGTTTTGTGAGCGAGGCGTGAATAAATTACATGGTACAGGTTTAATAAAAAAAAAAATAATTAAAAAGCGGTAGAAGGGGAATGAATGAGATCGTTCTTCGTTCCGCCCGAATCGTAAGCAGCGTGAGGACGAAGCCAAGGACCGGAGCGTGATTGATGAGTGTGCAGAGCCAAAGGCGCAGAAATGAGCGTACGATTTCAAACTGTTCGAGTCGTGTGTATCGCACTCATCACGCGTATCGAGCCCAACGCAAATTAGGCTTCGTTCTGACAAACCCCGTCCCTCAGACTGACAGCTTTAGGGCCCACGCTCCGTGTTAAGGCCGCAGTCCAAATATTATGTTAGCGAAGCGCCTCTAAAGTGTCCGATCGCAGCTAAAGCAAACACGACGGCGCTCACAGGGCACGGTTTGTGCCCGACCAGGCCGCTTGTTTGCTCTGCAAATGTTAGTTTTAATAATGACAGCCACGCTTTTCCTTTCGCGCCTCAACCTTTCCATCGAATCCGGAGGATCAGTGCCTGCAAAACTGTCACACTGAGTCAAAGTGTGTGTGTGTGTGTGTGTGTGTGGGAGACAACGTTCAATCTATTCACGACTAACAAATCTTTAATGACAGCTTCATCTTATTTTTAATAAGAAAGACTTTAAATCCTACCCCAGTAACGCTGGGAGAACATACCAAACACCACACCAAAAGCCTCAAATGTTTATTTTATAGTCACAAGACTATACCGTGCCTTATTCCCCGTCTTTAACCGGCAAGGCAGTTTTTCACGCGTCGCTGACACCTTTGGCTTCCCGTACTGTTACTTGTTCAGCAAATTACATAATTTTTTGTTCATTTATTCCTTTTTAATATAACAATTACGGAATATAATGAAGTTGTAGTATTTTTTTATTATTTTGTTATATTTTATTACATTTTCTGTTTTATTTTTTGCTCGTCTGTTTTATTTTGCTCTATTTTAAATTTTGTATGTTTTATTTAATTTGTTATTATTATTATTATTATTATTATTATTAGTAGTAGTAGTAGTAGTAGTAGTAGTAGTAGTAGTATTAGTATTATTATATACTCTCTCTCTATTATATATTATATATATATATATATATATAATCTCTATAATTATATTTTATCATACTCTCTATTATTTTGCTATATTTACTATTTTATTTACTTGATTTTATTTTTTTATTACAGTTCCACATTATATTAAATTTACTAATTTATCTTAGTCTTTATTTTATATGATCTAGTTTAGTTTATTATAATATATTCTATTATGATTATTATTATTCATATTAATAAAAATTATTATAATAATAATGATATTATACCATATTTTTATAGTCTATATTTTGTTATATTTATTATTTTAGTACTAATTCTATTTATATTTGGTATTAATTTTATTATGTTTATGTTTAGTCTCTATTATATTACATTTATTAATTTATTTCCATGTCATACAATGTTTATAAAAAGATAAATTATATATATATATATAAATTTATTTTAATTTTATTTTTTTTATAAAAAATTTTAATGTGTTGTTTTTGTTACATTATTTTGCAAATTAATTTTTTATTTTATCGTTTTATTTGAATATATTTTACAGTCCCAAGACATTACCGTGTTTTATCCTCCGTCTTTAACTGACGCGGCAGGTTTTTGTGACGTTGTGTCGGCGTTGTCACCGTTGGCTTTCCATACTGTATCTTGTTCAGCAGTTTGCAAGTTAATAGATAAACGACAAATAATTTGATCACAAAGAAGAATCTGAGGAATCTTAAAAGGGTTCGATCGAGGTAAAGATGAACACTATGACTAGACTTTACACGTGATGCCGTGTGTGTGTGTGTGTGTGTGTGTGTGTGTGTGTGTGTGTTTGTGTGTAAATGAGAAATTCCTAGCTGAGTTCAGTGTGAGGTTTCTCACCACTCATCATCAGTCAGTGTCTAAAACTGCCTCTGCTCTATGAAATACTTCCATCGTCCTCCTGCAGCCACCGGAGCCATAAATCCCGCCCCCCTTCCCAAACCGCCACACACTCCCATCCCCTAATTAGTGGCTTCTCTTCACCAGATCTTTCCAGACTCCGTGTCATTCACACATTCACTGGCCATGCATCATGTCATTCATTCATTCTTTCTGATTGAGCCAGTCTCTCGGCTGCGTCTCCTTCTGGCCCTGTTATACGCAGCAGTGCTGCTGGAGTTTCAGGCCTAACTCTTTTAGACCCTTTTTCTTAACATGCTCTTAACGTCCCTAACTATATACTCTCTTTTCTGGCCATGCTCTTCCTCCAGGACCAGTTCCAGTACTCGTACCTTTACCCACACCAAACTGGAGGACCGTAACTCCTCCTCCCCCCTCCCCTCCCCTCGTCCTGTTGACTGAGGATGCCATGAGACAAGAATGTCGACGTGCTGGAGGACGTGAGAACCTAAAAAACACTAAATAACACACAGATATTTTTTCTTTCTTCTCTTTTTAATATGATATTTAATTTATTGTATCCTCTATTTAATTTGTTATACTATCTGTTTAGTCATGTTGCTTATAATGTAATATGCATTTATGTCTATTTCCTTTATAATAAATATTATAATTATATTTGATCATATTCTCTGTTATATTGCTATATTTACTATTTTATTTACTTGATTTTTTTCATCTTTATTATAGTTCCACATTATATTACATTTACTAATTTATCTTAGTCTTTATTTTACATTATCTAGTTTAGTTTATTAGAATATATTCTATTATTATTATAATACCATATTGTGATGGTCTATATTTTGTTATATTTACCATTTTAGTAGGTTTTCTATATAATTTTATTATGTTTAGTCTCTATTATATTACATTTTCATTCTATGTTTTATTATCAAGCTTAATTTATCAAAGTATAATTTCTCTTTTATTAAATATAATATAATATTCCTATTATATTTTATATATATATTGTAGTATTATAAATATTTATCTATATTATATATTATTATGAATATTGTATTTTATTATAGAATTTTTTAATTATATGAACTATTCTTTATTTTGTAATATTCTCTGTTTCAGTATATTATATTATATTATATTATATTATATTTAATTTATATATATTTTGTATAATATATTATATATTTTTTAATTATATTTTATTCATTATAATTTTATTAAATTATACATTTAATTTTGCTTTTTATTTTCCATTAAATAAACTATATTAATATTTCATCTTTATTTTTTATTTTTTTTTATTGAAGGCTTAGCAACAGCTAGGCTGCCCAAGGTGGTTTTGTTATGCTTCGTATCGATCCCTCTTGGCTGCGTCTCCTTCTGGTCCTGTTGTAGGCAGCAGTGCTGCCGGAGTTTTAGGCCTAACTCTTTTAGACCCTTTTCTTAACATGTTCTTAACGTCTCTAATTATATATTCCCTTTTTAAGGTGGTTTTGTCAGTTATTGAGTTTTGGTTCTCTGAAGGCTTCACATTTAGGGAGTTTTTCCTTGCCACTGTCACCCTAGGCTGGCTCAGTTGGAGAAGTGGATGTAGAAATTTCTAAAGCTGCTTTGAGAAAATGGTCTTTTGTAAAGAGCCCTATAAAAATGAATCCACATAAAGTGGACGGTCAGATGTACCTGAGGAAACGATGTGAATATATCATTTATTTATAGGTCTTATGTTTGCTGAGCAGGCGGCGCCGAAACCTTTCTCCTAAGTCCATACGTGGTTTTAAAGTCAGCGAAAGTTCTTCCTCGGGGAACGCATGGCTTAATGGGTAAGCAAACATGCTCGTAAGCCACATTGCCCAGAGGAGGAAGGCATGGGAGAGATGCTCATAAGTATGTGCCCTCACACTGGGTCTTACCAGCCTGCTTTAACTCTGACTTACTGTAATGACATAATCCGTCAGAAAATGGCATAAATATGGGGGGAAAGCAGAAAAGGAGGAAGACCACCCTGCACTTTAATAAACCTAATTTAATTTAGTCTGAAAACCCTCTACACATCACACAATGATCGGATAAGAAGTCAAGATTTGAACTCGATACTTATGTCACACAATGATTCCTCTGCTCAAACATGGACAGGGAATAAGTAGCTAAAGTTCGGTTATTTCGCTGAAAACCGAACCAAATTCGGTAGCCAGGGTCTGAACTGAGGTGATTCTACACTATGTGGCTTACAGAAAGCTAAACTTTACAAGATATTAACATTTAAAGCCGCATCAAAAACGCAATAATGAATGAATAGTTGCGTTAGCATTGCTGCCATCTTAAGGCGTAGACAGTTGAAGACGCAATGCACGCCGGGAAATGTAGTACTAATGACTCGTATCGCTAAACAACGACGAAGCGTTTTGTTTTGATCGAATTAATAGATAAGAAAAAGCTACAGGAGAGGTTATTACTATTAAAAGACGATTTCCAGGACTCAAAGACTCGAATATGTTCACTTTTAGCACTAAACATGTATGGATCATTAAAGCACCACAAAGTTAAAGGTTCACAAACTCTGAACTGTTTGTTGTAAAATCAGATATTGAATTGGCACCACGGTGTTAGCAGTGTTACCTCAGTGCTTCAGCAAGTTAGAGCCTTAATAATAATAAAAAAAACTTTATTAAATAGGATGTATAAAGGCACAAACAACATTAAACCGTTAATAAAGCATTAGCACAGTACATATCGAATGTAAAAATGAATGTGTTCAACAACGGACGCCTTCAAATCTGCATTGCGTTGCTTTGGAGCAAAGTTAAAGTCTGTATTATAGAACAATTTGGCAAAGTGTTTACTAGCCAGGCTTGGAAAAGGCAATTAAGAAGTCCGAAAACGAGCCAGACTGTTTTTATGTGACTCGGGACGCAGATGATTGAAGGTTTTATGCTTTTCTTAATTTTTCTGCGGCATATTTTTCCCCTGAATCGGTCGGAGGTGGGTAAAGTTTTAATGACGCGCGTGTGCTAAACCATGTGGTGTTTATTTAGGCTTTAAAAAAAGCAAATCAACCTGTCCCGGGCAGTAAATCTCCGACCGTGAATCCAGCACGTCTGGAACGAGCAGCGCTAATGGGATTTCCTGAGCGTGATTTATAAACTGGGGAATCTTCCAGGGCTTCTCTTCATTTGTAATTGATTTCCAGCGCGTCCAATTAGGACGGGGAAGAAACCGAATAAGGGAGCTGGGGATAATCTGCATGGTGAAAAAGACAGATTTTTTCATATTCCCTGTGTTTTAAAAATTTTGGTCTTAATGGGAGTTCGGGTTTTTTATTTTTTTTTTTTACTTTTTTTTTAAGCTGACAGATGTTTGATTGCATTTTTTTTTATTTAATGATGGTTATTTATTGTTTCTGTTGTTCGTCCATTTTTTAAACGTGAATAATCCTTTAAAAACCTTCCATTGGTTAAAAGTATCGCTTTAATTTTGCAAAATGTTACTAATATGCGTTGATTTCTTAACAGCAGTTAGTATTGATCCCAGATTAAGTAAGCTGGGTTCGCCAGGCTTGTCCAGTGATCATACCTTTAATCACGCTGGCTACAAAATCTCTCCTACATGAGCTAGGGTGTGATTACTGTAAAAGGCTGTTATTTGGTTGTACGGTTCGTTACTGTACCAGGACGTAACACTGAACCTCTCAAAGGCGGGTCTGATTGTTCCTAAGATTTGCTGATTCGATAAGAATTTTGCGACACCCCTAATTCAAAGACAATAGTAAGCAATCAGCCCTCATTACTGTTTCTACTGCAAACAGTTCAGCTCAAAAGACATCAGTTACAGAACATCAGCGAAGGCCAGAGGGGCATCGGGCCACCTCTCAAAAACATGAGCTGTGTTATCACATCTCCAGTGTGACACAACTCCATCAGATCAGTTCCCATTCGGGGCCTGGGGGGACGACCTGATCCTCATCAATCACCTCTCTGTTGTCTGCACAAGCTCATGAAAGGGGTTCGAGCCCCCGGGCTATCTGGTTCACTCCCCGAGCCATTGGTGCACATTTTTATGGTAATCAACATATCGCAGAGGATCGCTGATTAGATCTGACCTCAATGGCCTTCCATAGATCATCACGAGGCGGGAAATAGCAGCAGACAGAGGTGATTTGATTTTAAATCAACTTTACTTTCTGTAGCATTTAATGACGTTATACATTTTAACAATTTTAATAAATGATCTGGTTAACCAAGACTGAAAAAACATACTGAATTAAAAATAAATAAATAACAAATGTGTTTGATTTTATTTAATTTCACATGTATGTATATAATTTCTTTTAACAATTTAATTAAATGACACATTTAACATTTTCAATAAATGATCTAGTTAACCAAGACTAAAAAAACATAATAAATAAAAAAAATAAATGTGTTTGATTTCATTTAATTTCACATGTATATATATATATATATATATATATAATACATTTAAATAATTTATTTAATTAAATAACTTATTAATTTAATTTAACTAATTTAACATACACACACGTGCGCACACAAAAATTAATTAAAATAATGGAATTAATTCTTTTAATATTAAACAATTAAACAAAACTACAAAAAAATTATTATTTCATATATATATATATATATAATTATATATATAATTTGGTATATTAATTTGGTAATTTAATTAAACTGTTTTAATTATATATATATATATATATATATATATTTTTTTTTTATATATATATATATATAATTAAAACATAATTGAATAATTATACTTATGTAATCAAATTACATTTACAATTTCCTATTAAAAAAATAATATAAATTAAATATAATTATTTGAATTCCCTGTGGTTGAATGTCACCGTCTCTTGGTCAGGGTCGCTACCTATCCCCAGATAGGGGAATCATGGTCATCGTCATCGTCATGGCAAAGCTGGATAGTGGTCACTGTGACATGACTGAGGGATGATCCCCTGACCTGCCTCCCCTCATTAGACGCAGCCAGACATGCCTGTATGATGTCCCATTGCTTTGGCCAGACTCGGCACCGGGCCCTCCAGGATAAGTGAGGTAAAATGGGATCTTGGTGACTTTCTGAAGCAGCATAGCCCATCCAGATCAGCTTCATGAATAGTTTGATCATATTTACAGCCTTTTGGGGCCTAAAAGGAGAAGCGTTTCTCATAAATTAAAGATTGTTATTATTATTGAGGTGTATCGTCGGCCATTAGAACCCTAATCAGGGCTGAATTTCCCCGTCAGCGCCTGCCCAGGCTACAGTCAGGTGTGTGTGTGTGTGTGTGTGTGATGGGATCAGGCGGCGTGCCTCAGGACCACCGTGCTAGACTTTGTTCCTTCTCCTTGCCTTTAATTACGCCGCGTCACACAGGGGCAACACGAGATGACGAACGCTCTCTGGAGAAGCGTGGCATTGTCTGCGAGCGAAACGTGCCAGCGCTCGAGGGAGGGGCTTCATATCAAAGGGTGCGCCGAATTGTTTAATTACCAAAACAGCGGCGTGTTTACGGGACTCGCCCGGGCCCACACCGAGACGTTCTTTTATTTTACCGCCAGCACGACCGACCCGCCTGAGGTAAAATATCCCGGTGATCAGTGATGGCGGTAACGCGTTACTTAGTAATTACTAAAGTAATTTTACCACTTTTTAAGGTAACGAGTAATCTAACGCGTTACTCAGTAATTACTAAAGTAATTTTACCACTTTTTAAGGTAACGAGTAATCTAGCGCGTTACTTAGTAATTACTAAAGTAATTTTAACACTTTTTAAGGTAACGAGTAATCTAGCGCGTTACTTAGTAATTACTAAAGTAATTTTAACACTTTTTAAGGTTTCGAGTAATCTTTACTTTAGTAATTACTAAGTAACGCGTTAGATTACTCGATACCTTAAAAAGTGGTAACACACACACACACACACACACAAACACAATAACGCACACTGGACACACACACACACACACATAATAACGCAAACCGCACACACTATTGATTTTCTTAGTTCTTTTAGGAAGTGCAGATCCATTGTAGTTTCTGATTATACAGTAATTATGTTATCATCGTTAAGACCTCGGTCGTTAAAGAGGTCGGTCGTTAAACGCCGCCTGACAGACCTCGGCCTTCAAAGTGTGGACCTCCAGTTGGAATGCTGTGGGCTCTGAGCTGGGATTTCTGATCTCGAATCAGCTCCTTTGTTTTGGAGGGAAATCAGATGATGGGACGAATAATTTAGGGAGGAATTACGGTGGCATTGCTGAGCCGCCGGGGTGTGGTCGCTGCGCTAATCCCTGCTGAAAGAGGCTGAAAGGCTTTCTTGTTGCGGCCTTCGCTCAGCGTCCTTTCAAACCTCAGAAGAGTGTGTGTGTGTGTGTGTGTGTGTGTGTGTGCGCGCGCGCCGCTCAAGCGGCATTAGGTTTGAATGTCTGCATTAGGGTTGACTGATCCGGTGAGCTTTGCACCGCAGCACCAGAAGTCCCCCAATCCTCCGACAAACACAAAACAATTCAGACTCAAGGGTTCGAGAAAATGTGACTTTGAGAAGAAAAGGAATGAGAACGTGAAATTGAGCCGAGTCGAGATACGGATTAAGATTTGTTCATTTTAATATATAAAGAGAATCTAAATTGGGAAAATGATTATATATTATTATACACACATAGATATAAATAAACAATACTCACGATGTTACGTTGAATCATATATTTAGGAAACTATGACAATAAGTAATACTGTATATAGACCTAAAATTGTTATTATATTATTGTCTTAGTTAAATAACTTTTAGAAAACCCCTTTTTCACTCAAACTTTATTCCTTTTTTTATTTTTATGGACGAAAAAACTGTTTCGAAGGTGAACACATGTATATTAAGGTCGTCCTTCTAACCTGGTCTGAATCTGACGGACGGCGACGCTGCGTAACATTTTTCACCGGAGCTTGTTCAAATTTCTGCATTAAAATCAGGCTGACCAATCAGAGCTCGGTTGCCGGGCAGAACAGCTCATCCTGCTAGTAGCAGAGCACGAGAGCTTATAGTACAAGTAACGGGCTGATTATAAAAACAGGGATATTAAATCAATAATAAGTTAGTAATAAAAAAATTCATATTTTTTTAAAAAGTTAGAAAAAATTGATTAAAAAAAAAAAACTAAAAACAACAAAACTTACTTATTTACTTAATTTTACTGTTACTTTAATATACAGTCGATTCCGGTTAATGGGACCACATGGGGACGCAATGGTTTTGGTCCTAATAACCGGCTGGTCCGATTAAACGAACATGCCCTATGTTACAAGACAGGACGTTGCTATGTAACATATTAAATGTTTATTAAACCTTTATTGTACGATTTACACGTATAGAGAACGTACAAACAAGAACT
>JAVSBV010057797.1:0-10686 GCA_033117975.1 Parotocinclus spilosoma
ATGTCTTTGGACTGTGGGAGGAAACCGGAGTACCCGGAGTAAACCCACACAGACACGGGGAGGACAAGCAGACTCCACACAGAAAGGACCCAGGTCGCTCCACCCTGGCATAGAACCCAGGACTCTAGGGTACGGGCAGCACGGTGGCTCGGTGGTTAGCACAACTATATATATATATATCTATATATATTGAAAGCAATAAAATGCCGTAGGTGTGGAAAGCTGATCTGTTGGATGTTTCACCTAAACATCATGATATGGAACTTCAGCATTGTACCGTGTTTGACCACAAATGGTCAGCATTGCTTGTTAGCATTTTCATGTTAAGCTTTTTTCTTTCCATTTAAACCTGTTTTACGTTTGTTTATCACAGCCCTAAAGAGTACTTAAGAGCAGTAACTGACAGATGTTTGGGGTTTCTAGGTCACTACTTTAAAACATTAAGCCACTTTCATCTTTTCACTAGTATTAGATTTTAATGGGAAGAAAAAAAAAACTTTTTATAACGACAAGTACACTGCTCACAATTTTACAAGCAGTACCCAAACCTCAAAACAAATTCTCAAAATCAGAATAGTCTTTCTGCTAAATGTTCGGATTCCCATCATAAAGTTCAAGTTAAAGTGAAGTTCCTTACTGCGGGACCAATAAAGGATTATATTACCTTATCTTTAAAAATTGGGCCATTGCAACATAGGGACTACATGTTCAAAAATTATTTGAATACTTTAGACCCGAAATATACACTATTAATGTTTCATCTAATTATCGCTATCAACAAAATCCCAGAAAAAAATCCTCCTCCTGCCCCTGTGCTAGCTAGGAAAATCAGATATGTCATTCAGATAAAAAGGTCCAATTGGAAATATCTTCATAGAAGAACCGTGGAATCCCCTCTTTGCTGGGACTTGCTGCAGACATTAGGGCAGATGGTGCATCCCCACCCAGCTATGCTTAACACTCATCTACTGCTGAACAGGCAAGCCTAAGTGCTCTGGACCTGCCAGCCCACATGATCTGACCTCTATAACATGCAGGAGAACCCTCTTTAAAAGGGTTTTAAGTATAAATGGAACATTTTTAAAAAGTGCTGCCATTCGCTTTGATTTCAGCGCTCTAACATTCCTACAAGAATTGTTGGATCGAATCCGTCGTTTTTCCACAATTTAGGTGTATTAGTCTTCAAGAACAACATGTCATGTTGGTTTTGCGGGAGTGTTTCCAGGTGTGTGCTCTCTTCTTAGCTATTTTATGAAGGGTGTGTGCGGTCAGAGACAATCAGCCAGGATGACTGTTCTTACTTAACGCTGGAGGCGAAGACAGAGGAGCCTCTGTTGTGAGCATTAGCTTCTTAAAAGTGCAGCGATACACACTGCTCATAATTTAGTTATCTTACTGCTTTATTGTTTCTGAAATCTTAAAAATGCAAAACAATGCACTGTTTTGCGTAAGTAAAAAAAAAACAAACAAAAAAAAAACATCCAGTCCTTGTCCTTAGAAAGTAAAAGAAATGACTAATAACAGGTTTAAACTGGTAACTTCACCATCTAATAAAAAACCGAGTGAAATCTTTCCTTTTTTCTCTGAAAATTGAATTAAAATGAAACTAAAATAATGTTCAGTGGCCTGCAATTAAAATAAATTATTTTTTAATAATGTTGTGAAAAGAATGTACTATTGTAACCAAATTTAAATAACTAAGTGCTTTATGGAGGTTCTTGTTACTGTATTGTTTGAGCCATGCACCGCATTGAAAGAGATTGGCTCTATTTTTAATAACATTTTAATAAAACCAAAATAACTATATTTGCAAGACGATGTTGGTTAAAGGTCCTGAATGATGGTTATGATTCATTTAGATAAATTACCCAGCCCTGTTCAAACCCGATCCATTTCTTTTCTTGTGCGGCAGCATGGCCGTGAAGCGCTTAGCATACGTAGCTCGTATTTACATCCTATAGTCATAAACAACAGTCATTAATGGATGACTCCTTTTTACATCAGTTCTTATGGGGTTTTCCCTGTATGTAGAGAAACAAAGTGACTTCCATCCATCCATTATCTTCCGCCTAAACCCACCCGGTGCCCACCTGAGCAACCCTTCGTAGGGCACACACACACAGTCATTAATCATACACTAAGGGCCATTTTTAAACACACCCATTAAACTATCATGCATGTCTTTAGACTGTGGAAGGAAACCAGAGTAGCCGTTGTACCATTGTACCACGTTATTCCCAACACTGCACTAACTGCAGAAAATGGTACTGCGTTTAGCATCACTATGAGCTTCAGCCTCACTATGGCCTACCACGTGGCTGAGTTGCTGTCGTTCCAAAACACTTCCAGTTTCTTATAATACTGCTGACAGTTTACTGTGTAATATATAGGAGCGAGGGAATTTCACAACTGAATTTGTTGCGCAGGTGGCATCCTATCACAGTTTCACTGAGCTCCTGAGAGTGACCCATTCTATTACAAATGTTTGTTTCAGTCTGCATGCCTAGGTGCTTAATTTAATACACCTGTATCCATGGAAATGATTGGAACACCTGATTGGATGGGTGAGCAAATACTTTTGGCTATATAATGTATCTTGTATCTCTCTCTCTCTCTCTCTCTCTCGGCATCATGTTGGTGCTTCAGATGCTTTGTAGTTTTAGGTGAAACATCCTTTGAAAATCTCTTACTTTTTCTCTCTCTCTTTCTCTTTCTCGCTCTATCTCTCACTCTCTTAATATATATATATATATATATATATATATATATATGAAGAGAGAGAGAGAGAGAGAGAGAGAGAGAGAGAGAGAGATTATTTGTAATTGAAGGATGTTTCACCTAAAACTACAAAGCATCTGAAGCACCAACATGATGCCGAGCTTCAGCATTGTACCATGTTTGACCGAAAACTAAACTAAAACATGTCAAACTGAAATATCCCCCACTTTTTGTAAACATTATATTTTAGGAATTGTTCAATAGCCGATATCAGAAGCTGCAGTGCCCGTAGGAGGTTTCATCTCCTCATGCACACTTGGGTGGGTTTGCAGACCTTCTATTTTACACATCAAGAAAAATGTCATTTTATCATCAAATGTGACCCTCAGGCTCTTGTTTGGAGAAGAGTGCTAGCTAATTGAACGTGCCGAGTAAAACAGTTTTACTTGAATGTGAAAGTAAGTTTAGTGCAAGTGCTCTTATCTGTGTTGTTGAAGTAAAGGAACACAGGGAGAACGACAACGCGAAGTAAATGAGTCAGGCTTAACAAGTCAGAGTGTGCTTCAATTATAAGTAGCGTCTGTAGAGGAGGAAAGTCATTCGGGTAGGGCAGGTGTACACCTCAGTTTGACTGGCTTGTGCAGCATTCTGTCAGGGGTGTACCGGAGCGTTTAGGATATGTGACAACAAGCAGCATGTGTTATCCACACTTACTGTGTTATAACAGGCAGTGATTACATGACAGATCATTTGCTTTCTTGGTATAAATTTGTTCCAGCATTTAGCATGTATCCTCATCCAGAGCGACTTAACAGTGGAGCAGTGATCCCCGTTCTGGCAGCTCAGCACAGCTGGGGGATCAACCAGGGATACACCAGACCATAGTATAAGAGCTGTTAATGAAATGCAGTGACTGCCAAGGGCCACTGGTGAGCCCTTGAGCAAGACCTTGAACCCTCAGTTGCTTGGAGTAAACCTGCTCAGATTTGATCTGCAATAAGTCATTCTGGATCAGGTTGCCTGTTCAGTGATGTAAATGTAAAACAAGGGATGCAGCTTGATACTGTTTAATGCCAGTCTAGTACATATTCGTGTCTGCATTTAGTGAACCGCGTGGTGATTAGATGTGAATTTCACACTACAATGGGTTTTATAACAAGCAGAGGAATTCTGTAGCTTACACACAGACATAGCAGGTCTCTCCAATATCTTAATGCACAGTATCATTAATTGGCAACAAAATAATGAGCCCATATAGCATGTCAGAGGCTGCCTGCGTTTGCAGTGCTGTCATGTAGGAGACACTCGAACTGCTGCCCACTGAAACCATGTCGTCTTTAAGAACGAATCTAGGTTTTGTTTGGGTTCAGACGATGGTCAGGTTTAAGCCTTGTGGTTAGCATTTCAATCCTGCATACTGGTTTGATTATCTGGGGACCCTTCACATACAACAGTTGGTCACCCCAGTAGTGATAGGAGGGGCACGAACACTTAAGCGACACGCAGGACAATCTGAAGTCACACATTTACATTTATGTAAATTAGCAGACACCCTTATCCAGAGCGACTTACAATTAATGCAGTCTTACAATCCAAGCAATTGTCGGTTAGGGACCTTGTTTAGGGACCCAACTGTGGCAGAGGTGGGATTTGAACCCTGGACCTCCTGCTCCAGTGATTCCAGTACCTTAACCAGTAGACCACGTGTTGCGTCTCATGGCAGACCTTCCAACTGCCATTTTTAGCAGGATAATGCCTGCCCACACACAGCGAGAATTTCTCAGAAACATTGGAACACTTCCTTAGCCTTAGATGTTAACAGGGTAACTAGACCTGCATCCTTTCAGTTTTCCTCAATAAAAGTTTCTTTACATTCTAATGTTGTAATTACTTAAATATATCGTCATTACATTCACACATCTAAAGTTTCATTCAATTCTGAAAACTTCTCCTTGGTGAGTTTTTTTTTTCTGTCAATGAGTGCTTATAGTAGCTCTTTTTGTCAGTGATTATAAACAGATTGAATCGAAATAAAGGTCTGTCTTTAAACTTCAGACATTGCATCTGTAACCTGAACAGCAAATGAACGCTGCAGATCCATGAGCAGAGATTAGAGATTAAGAGCAGACGTCTGCCATTTGTATGTGGGTACTTGTGAGAGTAAAATGCTTATTGGCCGTCTGCTCACTTGCTTGTTAGCTCAGGTTTGGACTAGAGACTGTTCTTTTTTTAAATGCAACTTATCCAGAGCGACTTACAAATTCATACAGTCTTACAATCCAAGCAATTAAGGGTTAAGGACCTTTCTCATGGACCCAACTGGGGCAGAGGTGGGATTTAAACCCTGGATCTTCTGGTCCATAATCCAGTACCTTAACAATTAGGCCACAGTTCTAACTCAATGATTTACATCAGAGCCACTTTTTGTACAGACTATTTATGTTTGTTGGTATGTACCGAGCTGTAAATAGTGATTGTAAGTATATGTGCCTGTCCTATTGTAAGTAGTACTGCTTTGTTTGTATATTCTTTCTGACCTCTAACTGTATAAACTGGTTCACACTCACTAGTATGAGTCTGTTTCATCTGGCTGATCTTCCGGTTTGTTCCTGATACTGTCTGTCAATGTGTTTTGTATAGCAGTTTATTACAGATAATTTATATCCTTTATAAAGGATTTTATTGCAAATAGAAACCGGTTTTAGTCGTCGTATAAGGACAGAATTAAATCTAAAATTTAAGATCAGTACTGTTGAAGTGACATCAGAGCTCTAAATGGATTTCTGATGAATTCCCCTGCCTGGTCTAAGATTTACATTTAGGCAGCAAATGTGTGTGCATGCGATGCGTGATATTAAGCATGGCTCTGCAGTGTTTTATACCGCAGTTGATCAAATTCAATCCGACACGAACAACCAAAGGAAAATAAATGATCATAATGTTTAGTCATTGACCCCCATACTCACTTAACCCAGTTCAGCACTGGGACAGAGCAAGGTGGGAACCGACCCTAAACATGATGCCAGTCTTGGCTGGATACGTGTACACATGTACACATGTACACATGGACACACACTAAACCCCAGGTACTGGGACACTTGGGACACCAGTTGACCTAATACATTTTTTTGGAATGTGAGTGGAAACCTCATCACTCAAAGGAAACTGATGTTATTGTGGGGAGAACATGCAAACGCCCCACAGGCAGAGTCTGGACCAGAACAGTGAGCTGACAGAACTCAATTCAATTCAATTCAAATGTATTTATATTGTGCTTTTTACACTGGAGCATTGTCTCAAAGCAGCTTTACAATATTATATTATCTTAAAAGGCCAATCCCAAATTAAGCAAGCCTAGGGCGACCGTGGAAATGAAAAACCCCCCGAAAGTAGAAGTAAGAAACCTTGGGTGGCCTAGATGTTAATTGAACAATGACCTAAAAGTATATTGAAGCAATAGTGAAATGAAGTAAATAATATTATTTAAATCAATAATAAAATTTAAATGAGTAATGAAATTCAAAATAAATAACAAAATAGATTTTAAAAAGAATCCTTATGAGACCTTTCAGAAGTATCTGAACTAGGAGTTCAATGGAATTGCACCTGTGACTGTATAAGTGCCTACCTTTACAGTCAGTGCAATTTGCCCTTGGCATCCATGGAAAATCCCAACAACTCAGCAACGACCTCAAAAAGAAAACAGCTGACCACAAATTTTACACAACTGAAGGTCCTGCATGCAGTTGTATTAAGGTTTGTTTGCAAAAATACAAATTGTTGAACCAGACAGACACTGCATTGTTGGTGCAAGTGAAACGCTACAACAACAGAAAAACTGGTGAAGGAGATCTACACCCCCATCTACCTATCTACATCTACCATTAGACCTGTCTCACCATGCCCTTGAAAGTCTGTCACAAACTTAATAACTTTCACTTTGAGACCTACATTAAAAAATAAAACAAACTCTTTGCACCTATAACAGCTTCCACTCATCTATGAAGGCTTTTACAAGATTTTGGACTGTGTCTGTGGGAATTTTTGACCATTCATCATGAAGAACATTTGTGAGGGCAGACACTGATGTTGAAAGAGCGAGCCTAGCTCTCAATCTCTTTTCTAGCTCAGCCCATTAAGGTTTGATGGGGTTAAGGTCAGGTCTCTGTGCAGGCCATTCTTGTACATCCACATCAAACATGTCTAACTATGCCTTTAAGGACCTTGCTTTGGGCACTGGGGCACAGTCATGCAGGAACAGAAAAGGACCTTTCCCAAACTTTTCCCACAATATGGCAAACATAAAAATATTCTAAACATCTTTGTTTGCTGGACCATAAATATTTCCCTTCACTTGAACTAAGGGGTTTAGACCAATCCCTGATAAACAACCCCACAGCATTATCCCTGTTCCACCAAACTTTACAGTTGGCACAATCACCTGGCATTTAACAAACCCAGATTTATCCATGAGATAAATTGGCATTGTGCTTGGTGATGCAAGTCTTGCATGCAGCTGCATGAACATGGAAACCAGTTTTCGGCAGTAATATCCCATGTGAAAATTCTATGCAGAACAACTGGATGCAGACCAGGTGCAGTATGGTGGTCTAGCCTGATCATTTACCAAATAAAGGTCTACCAGCATCTTCAAAGTGTCCCTGGGTGTGTATGCATTTCCCTGCAACGGACTGCATGAACGTTGTCCATGGTTGTATCCCGCCTTTGTCCCTTTGTTGCTTGTTGTTTCAACCCACCCTCATGTGCAACGTTCTGAGATCTGAGAATGTCTTGAGAGCCCTGGGTGTCACTTTAAGACACATAAATTAATTTTCTTTATAGATCTTTAGGTTCATCTCTTATTTGCTTTTATTGAACAGAATTTACACCACATTTTCTGTGCTGCCGCTACTTCCTGTTTTACAATGGCCAACTTAAGATATTTCAAATTTATCAACAAACAATCAGAGGTCAAAATATCTCTGAATCTGATAATAAACATACCTACATATTTAGTAGAAACTGTGCTCTAAATTTGACGTTTTGAATTTTTCCTGACAAGCAATATGCAGTATTTGCCTGCACTAGGATGAGGAAGTCAGCAGTGTGTGATACTCACATAACAGAATAACCACGGCCGTGCAATAAACGTGCTTTGTTTTTTACTTTCTATAAGGTATTCAATACTTCGTTTTATGTTTATAATAACATGTTTAAAACATGTGGAAGGTTTCGTTTGACATTATGAGTAACATGGCGAGCGTGATAAGCTCTAGGAACTGTAGTGAGGTAAAATCCTGTTACACCTATAAACACTTTGATATATATATATATATATAAATCACCTACAAACTTATTTCTAGGTCTTTTTATGTACTATTCTGATTTTGACGTCTGCTTGCTTGGTTTGATAACAAATATATTTAGATTTAGCTCAGATAAATATGTCTGAACTTCAGCCATGAGTTCTTCCCGATTAGAGGATAAAGTTCAATAAAAAGACTCGATGAGTACACCCTGACTTTGGCTCTGTTTGTTCCAGCTGCTCAGACCTGCTTGTCTATTGGTTAGAACAGCTGTTTAGCATATATTAGCGGTGTGTAACATGGCCGTCCTGCGCCAGATCAGAATGTGTGTGTGTGTGCACAGTGCAAAGATGGAGAGTCCCTGCGGTTTAAATGTGCTCTGACATTTCCTCAGCTCTCTCTCTCTCTCTTTCTCTCTCTCTCTCTCTCTCTCTCTCTCTCTCTGTCTCTCTCTCTTTCTCTCTCTCTCTCTCTCTCTGTCTCTCTGTCTCTCTCTCTGTGTCTCTTTCTCTCTCTGTCTCTCTGTTTCTCTCTCTTTCTCTCTGTCTCTCTCTCTCTCAGATCCATGTTCTGTCTTTGTTTCCGTCCATGTTTTATGCTTAGAAACACATTTCCTCCTGCAAGCTCTTTCCTTTTTTTTTTCTTTTTTTTTTTATGATTACACCAAATGTGCTCCTGGTTTTGGTCTGAACATCTTGGCCGTGCCCCGCAGAGCCGTTCCGTCTAATCAGTGCCTGTTTTATTCACCAGGAAACGTCACCTAAATGGAATTTGTTTTGAAATGAATTTGTTTTCGGGCCAGTGGCCACTTCGGGGCTACAGGAGTCGTTCTGTTAGACCTGTGCACGGCTTGTGGGATTAGCGTTACGGGTCCTGGAGGAACATCTCAACAGGTCCTCGTACGGTTAATTGGGCTCCACCTGCAACCCCCTCCCACCGCCCCCCGCCCCCCGGACACCTCCTCAATTCTGCACGCTTTGGGGGATTGGCTTTGAGCTGGAGCCGTGCAGTCTGTCTCCTGCAGCTCTGAATTAAAGGTCAGAGACGTGATGTCATGGTTAGAGCTCGTACAAACCAGCTTTAATAAATTATCTCCCAAAATGTGAGTACACCGCTAAGCGAAAACGGCCAAATTGTGCCCAAAGTGTCATTATTTTGTGTTTCCACCATTGTTGCCCTAACTCTCTTGTTTGTGGAGACCATTAGAGCTTCCGTGGTCACCACTGGGATCCTCTACCACTCCTCCACGTTGACGGAGCTGGTGGATGTTAGAGACCTTGTGCTCCTCCACCTTCTGTTTTAGAATGCCCCACAGAGGCTCAACAGGGGTTTTTTGGTGAGATACTGTATGCAAATGATTACAGGTCAGGTCCGACTAGATGCCGGGTCCACAAGGGGGCATAAAATTGCTCTAGCGCTGCCCTATAAAAAGGCTCTCAGAAGATCGTGGGATCTTCTGTTCACAGACTTGGTGGATGGTCGTTTTGATGGACTGCCTCCATTTGGGCCGCCCTGAGTGAGCTCTTAGGAGGTTTTTCGATGAGAGGGGACACATACAGGTATATACAGGTACAGGTACCAAGGGTCCGGACCCAACCCCGTACCATGATGTTGTACCATATGGATGTTCCTTTTTTAGTCTTTGCTCCCAAAAAAATCTGTAATCTCCGATCCCTGTTAACGGTTCATCCTAGGTGCCTCCGAGCCCAGAGGAGTGGGCGGGGCTTGTGGGTGTGGTTGTTTTTTGTACAGTAAAGTTATAAGCGGTATTTGTGAACGTAACTCTGTATTGTAGAGCTTGATAACGGTTGGATTAAAATCCCTTTCCCATGTGCTCCTATCAGATACTGATGAATGATGGTTCTGAGGGAGGGGAGAGAGATCACCCCTGTCCAGTTTACTTTTTAGGTCTGAAATTCCTCCAGATTCTGAATCGTTTAATGATTTTATGGTCTGTAGAGACAGAAATATCTACAGTAAATCCCTTCCAATCTTTCTTTCTCCAATCTTTGGTGACAAACTGGAGGGAGTTCCTCTGATCATCTTTACTGCTGCTGCTTTAGGACCGAATCAGGATTCATTTCCAGGAGTTGAACGTGAACGAAAAACCTGGACTGCTACAGACTGGAACCGTAGCGTCTTTAGTGGCGGATCCAGGTCCTGTTTGGGAACCTGTTCGAATATGGAGGCTCACAGAGGACAGGCGGTCACCCCTGGTAGTGATAGGAGGGACACTAACAACTCAGCGAGATGCACAGGACATCCTGAGCCCATTTCTCAGCAGGATAATCTCACCCACACACACCAAGAGATTCCCAGGGTTGTCTTTGCCAGATCGGAACGCCTCCCTGTTCTGCCCGGTTGCCAGAGCTATCGCCAATCGAGCATTTCTGGGACCGGCTGGGATGAGGAAACTATGAGTGCCCAGCTGTACCCCCTGTGGGTAAATGTGCCCCAGGATACCCTACAGAACCCGTGACCAGACGTTCTCGTGATAATGAGGTAACACTGTTTGGTTTCGTTGTTTTGTAACAGGGCCTTTTGATGTCCGGCAGGCGACGGGGTGTCCACATACTTTTGAGTGTGAGATGTTTAAACAAAACCTTCTCGCTTTCCTCAACCTCCAGGCTCCGGAAGCACTCGGCTAGCGCTCTGCTAAAGA